>JAESUZ010001826.1:0-56046 GCA_017311185.1 Proteles cristata cristata | reverse complement strand
TTTTCCAATCCTAACCAGCCCTCTGGTTCCAGAGATGAGGGACTAAAAGGCTGAGTGACCTGCCCAGTTGCAAAGCCTGACCACATCCCAGCCTCTGGAGAGACCTCTGCTCTATGGCCAGTGTTCTCTTTACTCAGCACTTACTAAGCATCTGCTGTGTGCAGGCTCTGCTCTGGGTGCTGTGGGAGTAATAGAGAACAAAACAAGTAAGGCTTCCTCTCTCGTGAAGCTTATGTTCCCAGCCCTTCCAGTGAGGACAAGTGCACCCAGCACAGGGAGGGGGAGATGAGTTTCCTTACAAACATCCAGGATATCACAGGGGGAAGAGATACAGAAGCCCTGTTTACTCTGCCGCCCCTGGTAGAAGAAATGCCAGATGTTGGTCACTTACTGTGTGTCTGGTCGGAAAATGTTCCTGTGATTTAGGGACTGACTCTCACAGTAGCAACTGAGTCTCCTCATACTCCCAGGCATAAGGAGGAAAGGTGGCTTGATCCTGATTATGCAAGTATTACAGAAGGTCCCAGTGGTATGTCCCTTGCCTGGTCACTACAGCTAGTACCAGTGCCTGAGCTCCCAACCAGGTCTGCCTTCCTGGCCCTGTGACTACTGATGAGTCATCCCCCCCACTGAGCTCAGCATCCTCATCTGTCTGTGACCACACAACCCCACAGAGCCGCTGCAGGGACTGAGTGAGCGAATGCGTTGAAAGGTGCTTACAGCAGTGCCTGGCACATGGTCAGTGTCCCATGAATGTTGGGGACACACCATGTACCCCATCACAAGGCAGACACGGGGATGAAGGAGATGAGGGTAAGAGGGTCAGCCTAGCATCAGGGGCCTAGACACTCTCAACACAGCCAATCACAGCACTTTGTCCGTCTAGGGGTATCAGGGCTGCTGGCATTATCATGACTTGACTTACTCATGTGACACCTCCTACCTGTGTCTTCAGAACGTTTGCTGAGTTTTAGAAAGGAAGTTAAGTTTTCACAAATACATGTATCTAAAAATGTGCCCTCTGCGGACTGTTCTAGAAAGTGTTGGGTAATAAGTTACAATTTGGAGACACCCTACAGGACCTTCTGTGGGTGAAATGCCCACCCTTTCCAGTCACTGATGTGTGTGCTTCCAAGACCCAGAGAGTTTCTGCTTGCTCCGTAGGCTGGTGTCTCTGCCTGGAAATTATTTCACAATTAAGAACTAACCACCTTTGATTTCTCAGCACTCAGGGATCTTGGTTTTCAACCCAACACTGACCCAACAATAGAACACAGATTCAGAAAAACAGCCCCTCATTCCCTCCCTCTCAGATTCAGGGATTGCAGATTAGACCCTATGGAGTATTTGTAGAAAGAGTGAAAAGTAGAGTAAATTCACAACTACTTGAAGGGAGAGCTCCACGTGTAAATTAAGTTTGGGATGAAGATAGATCTGAGTTTGTGTGGTTCTGGAGAAGCATTTTCATTGGTAAATTCAAAGCAAAACTGCCTGCATTGCCTCATGTGCCCCCCACTGCCACCCGGGGAAGGAGAAAGGCCTGCTGTCCTATCTCACAGGGGGCGCTGGGCAGGGCCATGTCCCCGCCTCCAGCCGGCTGGACACCTGGTTCCAGCTCTCATGGGGGTCCCGCTCCCCCCCTGCCCCCACCCCTGCACTGACTGCTGCACACGCTCTCTGAAGTCAGTAACGTGTCCAGGGTGGCAGCTCAGAACGGTGGAGACCAAGAGTGACATCCACCAGAAATGTCCCTCCTGTGCCCTCAGGGGTGGAAAGCCCCCTGAAATGGATGACAATGGAGACCTTGAACTTGGGCTGGAATTGCACGTGGGCCCTGCCCCCGACTCCGAGTCCATCTCTGACCCCGCCCTCCCAGCACTATCAGAAGGGCTGAAAAAGAATCCGTGTGACGTTCTGCACAGTGTCACACACCTGTCGTTGGGGACGATGACCACGGTCGTGCTTACTCGTCATAAATGCTCCTCTCGTAGCCAAACCCTCTCCCCCCGTGGTGTCGGGCCCCACGGCCAGGGTCGCGCCCCAGCAGCCAGTGAACTTCACCTGCGAGTCCCACGGCTTCTCCCCCAGAAGCGTCACCCTGAAATGGTTCAAAAACGGGAACGAGCTGCCAGCCTCCCGGACCACCGTGGACCCAGAGGGAGACAGCGCTTCCTACAGCGTCTCCAGCAGCGCCACGCTGGTGCTGGCCCCGGGGGACGTCCGCTCCCAGCTCATCTGTGAGGTGGACCACGATACCCTGCAGGGGGGCCCTCCTCTTCGTGGGACGGCCAACCTGTCCGACACCCTGCGAGGTATCTGCCCGTCACCCCCAGCCCAAGCCCACGCCGGGCCCCCAAGCCTCCCAGCCTGCACCTCCCCCACTCTGTGCTCTCAGCCTTCCACCCCCCGGAACCTGACTCCTGACAGACCCTCCCATCACCGGGCATCCAGAGTCACTCCTACTGTTTTACATGGCAGATTCCATGTGAACCCCTACCACGTGCCAAGTACTGTGCTAGGTAGTTTCATTACCTTCCCATAGCCATGCTATTGGGAGCACCTCCTGTAATCTAACTACTATATGCTTGGTGATGTCATGTATTTTGCTAGTTACTCTATTCCAACTGCATGCCAGAGGCTCTGGATCTTGATTTCACTCATTATTACCCTAATGGGAGCCACCAGTCCTTGAGCACCTACTGAGTACCTAGCAGTGTGCTTAGGGATTTCTTTCCCAGGCAAACACTACCCTCAGTTGTTGAGCACCCACTGTTCTGGGTAATTCCCTTGCTGCGTGGGGGGAGCTAAGTTCTCGAGCCCCACCCTGTGATGTGTCTGTTTCATGAGGTCAGAGCTTCTGCTCTGTGCTGTTTCAGTTTCACCCACTGTGGAGATTGCCCAGCAACCCAGGACAGGGGACCAGGTGAAGGTCACTTGCCAAGTGAAGAAGTTCTACCCCCAGCGCCTCCAGCTGACCTGGTTGGAGAACGGAAGCATGTCAAGAACAGAAACGGCCACGTTGGCATCAAACCTCATAGAGAACAAGGATGGGACCTTTAAATGGACGAGCTGGCTCCTGGTAAATGTATCCACCTGCACGGAAGATGTGGTTTTCACCTGCCAGGTGCAGCATGACGGGCAGCCCGCGGTCACCAAAACCCACACCCTTGTGGCCTCTGCCCACCAGAGGGACCAGGAAACACTTGCAACCCAGGGTGAGGCCAACATGCCCACTGACCAGGCATTTCAAATTTTATCTTTTCTTTTCTCATGTTAAAAGCAGTCATTCATGCCTATTACAGAATAATCTGGAAATCTATAGATATAAAGTAGAATTTTGATATGAGCTTCCCTCCCTGAAGCCCATGATCCAAGAGTGACCATTGTTAAGATTTGACACATAGCTTTTTAGAGATTTCGACATAAACATGCATTAGAGAAAGAAAGAGCAGCTGGAGGGAGATGGTCCTGCTGCTAGGTACTCTCTCCTGCGCCTTCACCAGACAGGACGTATGTCACCATGCCAATCCAGCCACCCCCTCCTCTGTTCTTTCTCACTTGGGCCTGACATCTATCCCTCTTACATTTTTCTATCCTCACCCCAGCACCTCTCAAATTCTGGAAGGGAACCCTGAGGACAGAGCTTTGAGTTTGGACCAGGCTCCCAGGTGTCCATGAGTGCTCACAACACAAGCCACCTTTGTCCCCTGCTTTGATTAATTATCAAAGCGATTACTCACTGCACATTTATTTGATGCCAATTCCTGGTCATTTCTGATCTTCTTCCTGCTTCAGCCACCCTGGGAGCTTGTAGTTTTACAGAAGGGACTCAGGGAGCAATGGGGGACAGATGGTGAAGATGTCCTGCCCTTAATCCAGCTGATGGGCTAAACTAGCCAAGGAAAACCTTATCTTTGCAGACAGGGACCACCAGCCTGTAGAACAAACATGTGTTAGTTATAGCAGCTGAGCATTGTCCCAAGGACCTATAGGTCCCCTTTCTATGACCAAATTATATCTTATTTCTCTCTCATGTAATGTCAGGAGGAGTTTGAGCCATGTTTCCAGGAGTCTTTGGTCCAGAAGACCTTTCAAAGGCCCATTTTCTTCTCACATACCCTAGGACATTGTCCTCATTGCTGGGTCAAAACTGGGTCACCAAGTGTCCATGACCCTGCTGACTAGGAGAGTAGAGATAGGAAGTGGAGAACAAACAATTCCTCTTAAAACTAGAGGCATGCGTAAGTTGCATAATTCAGTCCACTAATGATTTATTCATGGATGCACATCCAGTTGCAAATGCAGTTCATAATGGTGTGGTCATGTGATTAGTGACTTTGGCTTTTCTACAAAACCAATACCATTATACATTTTGTAAAAGTAACAATAATTACCTACTACCAGCTAAAATGGAATCTATATACAGATTTTCCAAAATGTCTTCTAAGACTTTATTTTGTGCACCAAACTTGGTTTTATTTCATCTCTAAATGCTTGGAGGAACTTTCTTGTGAAGCCACAAGGAACTCCAGAATTGTTTTTTTATATATATAAAGAGAATCTGAATAGCTAGGACTACTCAAATTCTTCAATTCATGTTGGATGTCTGTGGCAAGTTGTGCTTTTGAGTAAGCTGCTCCATTTTCTCTGAGTTGTCAAATTTCTACCCATAGAGTTCGCATAATAGTACCTTGGTATCCTTTTGATATCTGTAGGGTCTGTAGTAATATCCTATTTCTTTCCTGATATTGGAAATATTTCATTTCCTTCTTTCTCATTGTCAGAATTACTAGCAGTTTTTCAGTTTTATCGATCTTTCCAATAAACTCACTTTTATTTTAGTGATTTTCTCTATTTTTTATTTTCAATTTCATTAATTTTTCTCCACTTTTTCCCCTCTTCTTCTTGATTTGGGTTTATTTTGCCCTTCCTCATTTTTGAAATGGGAGCTAGGATTGTCAATACTAGTCTTTCTTTGTTTGAATTCTTCACCTGGGTCTCCTTCTGAGTCCAAGGAGTCAGTAGCATGGAGCCAGAATATCTGGTGCTGTATTCTTCCAGACTGCAGGCATCCAGCCTGCCTGCCTTCCACTTCCACTTTTCAGAGTCCTCCTATTCTTGGACCTCATGTCATTTTCAGGGGTCAGTCTTGTACTGAACCAGGAGAGCAGGAAGAGACACATCAACACCTCCTCTTCTGGACTGGATTGGGCTAGGATTTTCGTCTTTGGCCTTGCACTGGAGCTCATACTAAGGATGTTACTTCTGGTGCTTCCAATGTGCCTGAACTAGCACACTGCTAGTGTGCTACAACTGGAAATGGGTATTAGGGTTGTCTGGGTTGGAGGGCTGGAGGCAAGTGAAAGATGCCTGTGTGACCCTGCATAGGCAGGCTCCAGTCACTACTGTCATTGGTCCAATGGGTTGGCATAAGAATGCACATCTTTCTGTTCATGTTTGTGGTATTGACGTATTTTATAATACTTATTGTCTAATAGACCTCTGTTCTCTCACTATAGCATAACCAGATATGTTACAGGGGTTGGTTGGCTGGCTTGGATAGTTGGGGGAGAGAGGTTCTGAGACCTCTGAACTTTATGGTTCTTCTTTCAGGATGCTTAGGTTGCCTACCCCATTTTTCTCTCTTCCCTTCACTACTCGACTTTGAAACAGCAGCTCTTCCATCCATTTTGCCTTTACCCCAAAGTTATGCATTTTAAATCATGCCTGCCCCCTTTGTGCACATCTTTCTTTTTAAATTTCCCTGCCTCCCTGTATCAGGTTCTTGCTGCTGCTGTAATAATTAGCACACGCTTGGTGACTTAAAACAACGCAATTTTTTCCTTCCATTTCTAGAGGCCGAAAGTCTACAATGAGTTGGCAAGGCTGCATTCCCTTTGGGAGAACTGAAGGAGAGTCTGTGTCCTTGCTGTTCCACTCCTAGGGTCCTGTTACAGACTACCCTCTGCTGAGGTCAATATGCCTCCTGCTCCCACTCTCCTGCCTCCCTCCTTCACTTGTAAAGTTCTCTGTGATTACATTGGCTTCATTCAGATAGTCCAAGATAATGACCCCCTCAAGACTGTAGCTACTTACCATGAAGTCTGTCTTGCCATGTAAGGGACCACATATGCACAGGATCTGGGGGATGTGGGCCAACTATCTTAAGTCAGGTATACTTTGAAACTATTTTCTATGATCTATGTCCTGATGTGCAAGACACATTTCCAACATTTTCTCATTTAAGCTGGATTTCATATTGGCAGTGGAATTTCTAAAAAAAAGTCTCTCAGGCACCTTGTATAGCTGCCCTTGTCCTCTTTGCCTGCCCTTTCCTGTGGCTGGTGAGGGTGGGTGTGCAGTGGCATAAGGGATTGTGCTTTTGGATTTGGTGATTTTTCTCTTTTGTCTCCCAGAGATTTTGCAGTTTCAGATTGCTCTTCAAGGACTACTGACAGCCAGGTTTCCACAGTATTTACCATCCTTTTATTGCTTTTCTTTGGGTTCAGAAGCTGTATTCAGAGATGAATAACTAAGCTTCTGCCTTGTTTTCAGCAGACACAAGTACCCCAAGGACTTTGAATGTTTGTCTCCAAAGTCTCTATCCCATACCTCAGTACCTGTCTTCTATATTTCCGATCACAGCTCTATTCTAATAAAACAGATGCACTGAAGCTGAGAATCCAATCTTCTCTGTAGCACTGATACCCTTATGGGTTGGACCCAATTATGTCCTTAGCTTTTTCTGCCTTCCACCTCTAGGAATAAGAGTCTACAATTTTCCCTGGAATTCCTTTCTCTTTCACACAGAACTTTTCATATGAGATCAATCCAGCTTCACTTTGCGTTGTCTTTCTCCAAAGGACTGATGCCCAGCAACAGCTGCCAATCCTGTAGTTTTATAATTACAGTTTATTTCAAGATTGCCAGAGTATTCCCCTCCTCGACCTACTCCATCCCGGGTCACCACTTTGAGGTTTAGCAGTGACAATAGCAGGGCAAGCCAGGTCCTACCCTGCATTACTGCCCACCAAGGCCGGGGACATTTGGCCAGCCAATTGATAGAGATCCAGGTCCCAGAACCAAATCTGTACATTAAAGCTGGGTTTCCAGACACTTCCCTGACAAACTCCACAGGTCAACTGCCTTGGGAAGCAGCCTGTAAGGTCATATGTAAAGGGGGGAGGCTCAGTGTGGCGTGTTGCCCAATTCCCGTGCATGTGAGACAGGGAAGGAGGCAAGACTGGGAAAGGGAGACATTGAACACAATGCAGCACAGAAAAGTCATACTTGGAAAGTATATCAGCCATACTTGACAGAAAACAGGCAAACTAGATGCTGTTTTTGATGTGTTTTAAATGGAACAGAAGGGTGAAACTTCTGTATCCGCACTTCTTCAGTACTCTGCTGCAGGCTGCCCTCTAGAAGCAAGTGCAAACATGGGCAATGCAGTTCTTTCAACTGACAAAAAGTCCAGAGGGCCACCCAGCTGAGACCTGCCACCCTCCAACACACCAGGGGTAAAGATGGTGGGTCTCTGCTCCTACCTCTAGGATTATCCCATATATTTCAAAAACGTATTATAATTTCTTGATGTAAATCTGAGAGGTTGGACTGTTCTGGTCCAGAGACAAGGACTCAGATTCACCCTAAGGGACAGCAGTGAGGGATATCCCACTAATCTTTGACCCTCTGTAAACTATGAGCCTGTTCCCTCATCTGAAAGAGGATGAAAGTCCTGCACCATAGGGTGTGGGGACCAAGTCAGTAAAGCTCATGTACAGGTAACTGAGTGCTCATGTCTCCACCCCTTCCCTCAGGAAGGACACCTGATAGCCTGAGGAGGGGTGAGGGAGATGAGGCACTTCAACTGTAATTCTGCTTTGAGCCTCTTGCAGGGAGATTCATGAGCTTCAGGGCATTTATGGGTCCAGGGCTCCTCAGATGAGGTAAGTGGAGGCCCCTGGGAGTGGACTCCTGGATGCTTCCTCTGAAGGTGCCTTCTGTCCCTTCATTTCCAGATCAAGAACTGTCCACTCCACTGCTGGTGACTCTCTGCCTGGGCCCCAAGCTGCTGCTGCTCATCACTGTCTCTGCCATCTATGTCCACAGGAAGCAATGGATTGACTGTGATTTATGGACGAGGAGGGCAGGGCAAAGTCCATCCCAGAAAGAGCCAGGTCAGTGGGAGGGGCAGCCCACAGGTCACACAGGGTCAGCGCCCACCTGGAGTAAAGAGCAGGTGACATACCTCCCTCGATACCCTCAAGAGCTTCAGGGATCCCTCTGGGAGCGTCCAAACTCCCAGGAAGACTATCAGGTCCTATAGGAGGTGGGTGGGGTCAACAGCTGTCAAAGGATGTGCACAGAGTCCTAGGGCTTCTGAGAAGGAAGTGGGCTGAATGAGGGCCAGCTGGGTGGGAAAATCTCTTGGAGACCATCTCTAGATTCTTTGGGCACAAGGAGTCCACAGTTAGAGGAAATCTGACAGTTGCCTGCCAGTTGCTCTGGGAACACCTCCCACTCTGACCCTCTATGGGACAGACTGGAAGGGTCAGGAAGGGGGATCAGGACCTAGGGATGAAGGCTGAGGAGGCAGACTCTGTTGTCAGGGGCTGCCTGTCCTCTCGCAACAGGTGTCCCATGAGGAAAATAGCACCAAGGACATAGGAGACACATAGAAAACATTTCTGGAATGGTGAGCAGATAATGAAAAGTGAACATGGGTCCACAGCTCCTTCCTCCCCTGCTACAATCCCCCTCAGTCTCTGTGCCTCTTTCCTTCCATAAAGGGCCCAGGATAATACAAGGAACAACTAGAAGTATCCATAACTCTGCCCCAAATGCCTTCTTCCCCAGAGACCCACCTGCCACAGTTCCTGCTGCTCCTTCTCACAGTTCTTGATGACCCGAAAGCTGGGTCTTCATACCTGTTTTGAGCAGGGGCCATGGAACATCTCCGGAGACTGGCACATGGCAATCTTACTAGAATATGAGAAACAAGTCTCATGTACACATACTAGGCTATCTCTTATCCTTCTCCTGGGGACAGTGGTCATGAAGTACAGACTCAAGCCCATGATCTCATAGGTTATTTCTCCCAACCCCCAGATTCCCCAGCCTGGGTGAAGTTCTCTAATGCCTCTTGAATACAAATGAATCCCATCCTGGAATGAAGAAGAGAAAGGATTCTCCTTCCTCTTTGCCTACATGTCTTACTCCTCAAACCCAGAGAGAAGACTCCTTCCATTCCCTGTGATGAGAATACTAGCTCTTCATTCACCTGCATGCTTTCCAGTCCTGCTTAGGTACCGTGCTGACAGTTCAGAATCAGGAGCATCCATGATTTCCTTCTTCATATCCCATGTTCAAGTCTGCCTTCATAAAGCTATGTCCAGTGGCAAGATGGTAAATGGTAAACAATCCACTCTCAGAAGGAAAAAGAAGCCTGATTTGTAGTGCTTGTCCACTTCTCTGGTATCTACACTCCCAATACAGCCAATTTCAAGCTACCAGCAATTGAATTAGCTCACAAAATTTCTGAAAAAGTCTTAGGTGTCAGTGCAAGCTTCCTCCCACACACTGTGAACTCCATCTAGATTCTTCACACTGCTCATTCCTGGGCTGCTTCCTGGTCCCAGCCACAAGTATCCCTTCCTGGACAATTGCTATGGCCTTTAAACACTCTCTAGTTGCAGCCAGTGACCCTGTGGAAATGGAAGTCAAATTGTACCCCCCTCCTCTTCTTCTTCCCCCTACAGATGTGCATGGCGCAGTCTCTCCCTCTTTCAAGCTCCTTCAGTAAAACACCCCACATAAAAAATCAATTCCACTCTCTCAGTCTGTGTTCCCACAGCTCATACCTGAATTGAACTGTTTCCCTAGAACATAAGATCATCCAACTCGATAAATGGAGACAGTGCTCACTTTGCACAGTGATGCAGGACCAAAACAATGCTGGTTCAGCTGAAATTATGCGAGGTGATGCCCATAATCGGTGGGAAAAGTAATGATTTTTCTATGACCTTTAGAAACTTTGTTCAACACCTTAGAAACCCTCCAACAATCAGTCATGAATATATAGGGAAATAAAAAAAAAACAGCAGGGGTGCCTGGGTGGCTCACTCGGTTAAGCGTCCGACTTTGGCTCAGGTCATGATCTCACGGTCTATGGGTTCGAGCCCATGTCAGGCTCTGTGCTGACAGCTTAGAGCCTGGAGCCTCCTTCAGATTCTGTGTCTCCCTCTCTCTCCCTCTCTGCCCCTCCCCAGCTCATACTCGCTCTGTCTCTGTCTCAAAAATAAACAAACGTTTAAATAAAAACAGCAAACCTATTCACTTGGTATATGGGCTTTTGAAACATTAGAAACATTGAAAAGGGAAGAGTTGTATTTGTTTGTAAAGATTTATCAAGAGTAGTTTGCAGAGGGCTTGCTTTCCTCTGAGTTCACAGTTGACGATATAGAGCAAGTGTCTGAGTTATCTCCCTCCTCTCTAAATTGGGATCACCTTGCAACATTCCATCCTTTGCACTTACAATGCTGTGAATTCTTGACAACATTAATGTGAATAGTTGCTGGCATCACTTCCTCCAGGACATTGCCATCCTCCTTCCCCTACTTTCCTCAGTGACATGGTAAGTTTACCTTCACTCCACTCCTCTGACTGCATACCTAGACTCTGGGAACAGTATCCATGGCAGCATTTCCATGAAGGTCTCTGTGCCTTCATGAACCCCACTCACAGTCAGTTTGAACCTTACCTCCAGCCTCATCTCTTCTCATTTCTCCTGTGCCCCTTCAGCTTTGTGCCCATTCCATTTTGCCATTTTTTCCCACTGTTGTACAATGTTACTTGGGTTCATTGTGGGGAGATCAGGAGAATACACAACCACCTGCTTTGCTATTGTGGTAAATGCATATTATAACTGAACTATCCTTGCATCTTAATCTCAGACTTTCAAGCCCAGAGCTGTGAGAAATTAGTTCCTATTGTACAAGGCATCCAGTTTATGGTGTTTTCTTCTAGTAGCCCAAGCCAAGACAAAATATAAATAAACTATGGACTTTTCCAAATAATAATGTACCAATAAGGGTTCACTAAATTATAGCAGATGTACCATATGACTGTAAGGTGTTAATAAGATGGGAAACTGTGTGCAGCTGTATATTGGATCTCTGTGTGATTGTCACAAGTTTTTTCTAAATGTAAAACTATTTCATAAGTTAAGTCCATTTAAAAAAAAAAGTCAACATCTTGACAGAGATCAGCTGGATCTCTGCCTCTTGCACCCCCTTGTGGGGCACTGCAAAGAAATGAATGGTGGAGAGATTTTGTTTTATAACCCAGATTTTTTAAAAATAGTTTGTCGTCAAGTTGGTTTCCATATAACACCCCCCACATCCCCACAAGTGCTCATCCCCACAAGTGCCCTCCTCCATGCCCATCACCCCCCTTCTCCTCCCCCCCATACCTATCTCACTCCAAGTCTGAGGTTCCTTCTCCTCCTTCCTCTGTCCTCCGTCCAGAGCTCATTCCAGAGCCAGGCACTCAGAGATTCCAGAAAGAGTTGCTTCTCAGTCCCCACGATAGTCATGCTAAATATTTCCAATTAGTGAGGTCTTTCCACCAAGAGGACATAACAGTTGTAAACATTTATGCTCCAAATGTGAGAGCACCCAAATATATAAATCAATTAATCACAAATATAAAGAAACTCATTGATAGTAATATCATAATAGTAGGGGACTTCAACACCCCACTTACAGCAATGAACAAGTTATCTAAAAAGAAAATCAACAAGGAAACAATGGCTTTGAATGACACACTGGACCAGATGGACTTAATAGATATATTCAGAACATTTCATCCTAAAACAGTGGAATACATTCTTCTCCAGTGCACATGGAACATTCTCCAGAATAGAACACATACTGGGACACAAATCAGCCCTCAACAAGTACAAAATGACTGAGATCATACCATGCATATTTTCAGACCATTACACTATAAAACTCAAAATCAGCCACAAGAAAAAATTTAGAAAGATAGCAAATACATGGAGACTAAAGAACACCCTACTAAGGAATGAATGGGCTAATCAAGAACTTAAGGAAGAAAATAAAAAGTACATGGAAGACAATGAAAATGATAACACCACCATCCAAAACTTCTGGGACACAGCAACGGTGGTCATAAGAGGGAAGTATGTAACAATCCAGGCCTTCCTAAAGAAGGAAGAAAGGTCTCAGATACACAATCTAACCTTATACCTCAAAGAGCTGGAAAAAGAACAGAAAAAAAAAAAAACCCAGATCAGCAGAAGACAGGAAATAATAAAGATTCCAGCAGAAATCAATGCTATTGAAACAAACAACAACAACAAACAAAACAAAAACAAAACCAGAACAGATCAATGAAACCAGAAGCTGTTCTTTGAAAAAAATTAACAAAATTGATAAACCACTAGGCAGTTTGATCAAAAAGAAAGAAAAAGGACCCAAATAAATAAAATCAAGAATGAAAGAGGAGAGATCACAGCCAACACAGCAGAAATGCAAACAACAATAAGAGAATATTATGAGCAATTATACACCAATAAAATGGGCAATCTGGAAGAAATGGACAAATTCTTAGAAACATATAAACTACCAAAACTGAAACAGGAAGAAGTAGAAAATTTGAACAGACCCATAACCAGTAAAGAAATTGAATTAGTAATCAAAAATCTTCCAAAAAACAAGAGTCCAGGGCCAAATGGCTTCCCAGGGGAATTCTACCAAACATTTAAGGGAGAGTTAACACCTATTCTCTGAAAGCTGTTCTAAAAAATAGAAATGAAGGGAAGAGTTCCAAACTCTTTCTATGAAGCCAGCATTACCTTGATTCCAAAACCAGACAAAGACACCACCAAAAAAGAGAACTATAGACCAATCTCCCTGATGAACATGGATTCAAAAATCCTCAACAAGATATTAGCCAACCAGACCCAACAATACATCAAAAAAATTATTCACCAAGTGGTTGATTTATACCTGGGATGCAGGGCTGGTTCAATATCCGGAAAACAATCAAAGTGATTCATCACATCAATAAAAGAAAGGACAAGAACCACCTGATCCTCTCAATAGATGCAGAGAAAGCATTTGACAAAATACAGCATCGTTTCTTGATAAAAACCCTTAAGAAAGTAGGGATAGAAGGAACATACCTCAAGATCATAAAAGCCATATATGAAAGACCCAACGCTAATACCATCCTCAATGGGGAAAAACTGAGAGCTTTCCCCCTAAGGTCAAGAACATGACAGAAGATGTCCACTCTTGCCACAGTTATTCAACATAGTACTGGAAGTCTTAGCCTCAGCAATCAGACAACACAAAGAAATAAAAGGCATCAAATCCCTCAGAAGGAAGTAAAACTTTCACTCTTCACAGATGACATTATACTCTATATGGAAAACCCAAAAGATTCAATCAAAAAACTGCTAGAACTGATCCATGAATTCATCAAAGTGGCAGGATATAAAATCAGCATACAGATATCAGATGCATTCCTATACAACAACAATGAAGCAACAGAAAGAGAAATCAAGGAATCTATCCCATTTATAATTGCACCAAAACCCATAAAATACCTAGGAGTAAATCTAACAAGAGAGGTGAAAGATCTATACACTGAAAACTATAGAGAGCTTAGGAAAGAAATTGAAGAAGATACACACCAAAAAATGGGAAAATATTCAATGCTCCTGGATAGGAAGAATAAATATTGTTAAAATGTCAATGCTACCCAAAGCAATCTACATATTCAATACAATCCCTATCAAAATAACACCAGCATTCTTCACAGAGCTAGAACAAACAATCCTAAAATTTGTATGGAACCAGAAAAGACCCTGCATAGTCAAAGCAATCTTGAAAAAGAAAACTAAAGCAGGAGGCATCACAATTCCAGACTTCAAGTTGTATTACAAAGCTATAATAATCAAGACAATATGGTACTGGCACAAGAACAGACATTCAGATCAATGGAACAGAATAGAGAACCCAGAAATGGACCCACAAATGTATAGCCAACTAATCTTTGACAAAGCAGGAAAGAATATTCAATGGAATAAAGACAGTCTCTTCAGCAAGTGGTGCTGGGAAAACTGGACAGCGACATACCAAAACAATGAACCTGGACCACTTTCTTGCACCACACACAAAAATAAACTCAACATGGATGAAAGACCTAAGAGTAAGACAGGAAGCTGTCAAAATCCTCGAGGAGAGGGGCGCCTGGGTGGCTTAGTCGGTTGAGCATCCGACTTTCGCTTAGGTCATGATCTCGCGGTTCGTAGGTTCAAGCCCCGCGTCAGGCTCTGTGCTGACTGCCAGCTCAGAGCCTGGAGCCTGTTTCAGTCTGTGACTCCCTCTCTCTCTGACCCTCCCCTGCTCACACTGTCTCTCTCTCTCTCTCCTAGAAATAAATAAAAATATTTTTTAAAAAATCCTCGAGGAGAAAGCAGGCAAGAACCTCTTTGACCTTGGCTGCAGCAACTTCTTAGTCAACAAGTCTCCAGAGGCAATGGAAACAAAAGGAAAAATGAACTATTGGGACCTCATCAAAATAAAAACCTTCTGCACAGTGAAGGAAACAATCAGCAAAACTAAAAGGCAACCGGCAGAAGGAAGAAGCTATTTGCAAATGACATTTTAGATAAATTGTTAGTATCCAAAATCTATAAAGAACTTATCAAGCTCAACACCAAAAAAAAAAAAAAATCCAGTGAAGTGGGCAAAAGACATGAACAGACACTTCTCCAAAAAAGACATCCAGATGGCCAATATACACATGAAACAACGCTTAATGTCACTCATCATCAGAGAAATACAAATCAAAACCACAATGAGATACCACCTCACACCCAACAGAATGGCTAACATTAACAACTCAGGTGGCAACAGATGCTGGCAAGGATGCAGAGAAAGAGGATCTCTTTTGCACTGCTGGTGGGAATGAAAACTGGCGCAGCCACTCTGGAAAACAATATGGATATTCCTCAAAAAATTAAAAATAGAACTACCTATGCCTCAGCAATTGTACTGCTAGGTATTTATCCAAGGGATATAGGTGTGCTGTTTTGAAGGGACACATGCACCCCAATATTTATAGCAGCACTATCAACAATAGCCAAAGTATGGAAAGAGTGCAGATGTCCATCAATGGATGAATGGATAAAGAAGATGTGGTATATATACATAATGGAGTATTACTCAGCAATCAAAAAGAATGAAATCTTGCCATTTGTATCGACGTGGATGGACCTAGAGGGTATAATGCTAAGTGAAATCAGTCAGTCAGAGAAAGACAAATATCATATGACTTCACTCATATGAGAACTTTAAGATAGAAAACAGATGAACATAAGGGAAGAGAGGCAAAAACAGTATAAAAACAGGGAGGGGGACAAAAACATAAGAGACTCTTAAATATGGAGAACAAACAGGGTTGCTGAAGGGGCTGTGGGAGGGGGGATGGGCTAAATGGCTAAGGAGTCTACTCTTGAAATCATTGTTGCACTATATGCTAACTAACTTGGATGTAAATTTTAAAAAATTAATTTAAAAAAGAAAGAAAAAATTTACAAAAACACAAATATAAGTAAAAAAGATATATGTGAATAATGGAATATTACTCAGCCATCCAAAAAGAATGAAATCTTGCCATTTGAAATGACATGGATAGGGCTAGGTATACTATGCTAGGCAGAAGAAGTCAGTCAGAGAAAGACAAATACTACAGGATTTCACTCATATGTGAAATTTAAAAAATGAAACAGATGAACATATGGAATGGGGGAAAAGGAAGAGAGATAAATCAAACAGTGAGAGGCTCTTAATGATAGAGAACACACTGAGGGTTGATAGAGGAAGGTCAGGGATGGGCTAGATAGGTCTTTGGTATTAAGGAAGGTACTTGTTATAGTGAGCACTGGGGGTTGAATGTAATTGGTGAATCACTGAATTCTACTCCTGAAATCAATATTGCACTGTTAACTAACTAGAATTTAAGTAAAACTGAAAAAAAAAATCATTGTGCCCTATGAGTCAAGGGGATGAACGTATAGCACAGAGAAATACAGTCAACAGTATTGGAATAATGTTGTATGGTGAAAGTGGTAACTACATTTACTATAGTGAGCATTGTGTAATGCACAGAGTTGTCAAACTACAATGTTGAGCACCTAAAACTAAGTTAGCATGTATATCAACTTTGATAATAAATTTTTTTAAAACTATTTTTTAAAAAGTTTTGCCCTGGCATGAAAAAATACATTGGATCCATACATAGGATATATTTGGCCAAGTGATTTTTGACAAAAATGCCAAAGCAATTCAATGTGGAAAGGCTAGTCTTTTCAACAAATGGCAGTGAAACAATTATATATTCATATGTAAAGAGAAGAAGAAGGAGAAAGAGAAAGAGAAGGAGAAGAGGAAAGAGAATCTTGACTATATCCTTATAACATACACAAAATTTAATACTGTCTTTGAAAATATTACCTTATAGAATACTAGTGTACAATATACACAAAGATACTAAAACAAATTTATATGACCAGATGGATCTACAGACATAAGTTTAAATCCTAAGGGGGTTGATGAGCATGGAGGAGGGTACTTGTGGGGATGAGCATTGGGTGTTATATGGAAACCAACTTGATAATAAACTACTTTTTAAAAATTCTAGAAGAAACTGTAGGGATAAAACAAAACAATCTTTTTTTTTTTCTTTTTACAAATAGTTTATTGTCAAATTAGTTTCCACATAACACTCAGTGCTCATCCCCACAAGTGTCCTTCTCCATGCCCATCCCTCCTCCCCCCACATCCATCAGTCCTCAGTTTTTGTCAGCATTCAAGAGTCTCTCATGGTTTGCCTCTCTCCCTTTCCCCCACCATTTCCACCCTTCTTCTCCCCCTTGGTCCTCTGTTAAGTTCCTCCTAATCCTATACGTGCACACATACGATATTTGTCCTTCTCTGCCTGACTTATTTCGCTCAGCATAACACCCTCAAGGTCCATCCATGTTGCTACACATGGCCAGATTTCATTTTTTCTCATTGCCATGTAGTATTCCATGGTATAGATAAACCACATCTTCTTGATCCATTCGTCTGTTGATGGACACTTAGGCTCTTTCCATGTTTTGGCTATTGTGGAGAGTGCTGCTATGAACATTGGGGTACATGTGCTCCTATGCATCAACATTTCTGTATCCCTTGGGTAAATTCCTAGCAGTGCTGGACAGCAACATGCAGAAGAATGAAACTAGATCATTTTCTCACACCATACACAAAAATAAACTCAAAATGGATAAAGGACCTGAACGTGAGACAGGAAACTATCAACACCCTAGAGGAGAAAGCAGGAAACAACCTCCTTGACCTCCACCGCAGCAACTTCTTACTTGACACATCCCCAAAAGCAAGGGAATTAAGAGCAAAAATAAACTGTTGGACCTCCTCAAGATTAAAAGCTTCTGCACAGCCAAGGAAACAACCCAGAAAATTAATAGGCAACCAACCGAATGGGAAAAGATAGTTGCAAATGACATATCAGATAAAGGGTTGATATCCAGAATCTACAAGGAACTCACCAAACTCCACGCCCAAAAAGCAAACAACCCAGTGAAGAAATGGGCAGAAGATATGAACAGACACTTCTCCAAAGAGGACATCCAGATGGCCAACATGAGAGACTCTTAATGATAAAGAACAAACATTGGGGCGCCTGGGTGGCTTAGTCGGTTAAGCGTCCGACTTTCGCTTAGGTAATGATCTCGCGATTCGTGGGTTTGAGCCCTCGTCGGGCTCTGTGCTGACTGCCAGGTCAGAGCCTGGAGCCTGTTTCAGTCTGCGACTCCCTCTTTCTCTGACCCTCCCCTGCTTACGCTGTCTCTCTCTCTCTCTCTCCTAGAAATAATAAATAAAACATTAAGAAAAAAAAAGAACAAACACAAGGTTGATGAAGGAAGGTGGGCTACATGGGTTTAGGGTATTAAGGAAGGCACTTGTTATGATGAGCACAGGTGATTGAATGGAATTGATGGATCACTGAATTGTACCCCTGAAACCAATCTTGCACTGCATGTTAACTAATTAGAATTTAAGTAACACTTTGGGGAAAAAAAGCTCCCTTTTCCTATCAATCTCAGGGATAAAGTGCAGCACAGGGAAATTCAGTCAACACTACTGGAATAATATTATATGGTGCATAGTGACTATGCATGTCATGATGAGTGTTGCATAATCCATAGAATTGTGAAATTTCTATGTTTTGTACCTAAAACTAATATAGCCCTACATGTCAACCCTAAAAAGTAAAATTTCAAATATTTTAAAAATAAAATTTGTCCTGGCAGAATAAAAGAAAGGAATTAGACCCATACATAATACGTATTTGGTCAAATGATTGTTGAAGAAGGTGCCAACGCAACTCAATGTGAAAAGGATAGTCTTTTCAACAAATGGTGTTGAAACGATTAGATCTTCATACATAGAAAGAAGAAGGAGGAAGAAGAGAAAGAGAAGAAAAGGAGGAGGAGGAGGAAGAGGGAACGAAGATGATCTTGACTTTTTCCTTATAACATACACAAATTGAATATTGTGTAAAACATATTACCTTATAGTAGTTACTGTATAACATACACAAAAATACTAAGAAGAAATTAATATGATCAAAGGATCACAGACATAAATTTATTTATTTATTTTTTACAAATAGTTTATTGTCAAGTTGGTTTCCATATAACACCCAGTGCTCATCCCCACATGTGCCCTCCTCCATGCCCGTCTCCCCCCTCTTCCCCACATCCATCAGTCTTCAGTTTGTTCTCAGCATTCAAGAGTCTCTTATGGTTTGCCTGTCTCCCCTCCCCCACTATTTCCTCCCTTCTTCTCCCCCGCGGTCCTCCGTTACGTTCCTCCTAATCCTCCTAATCCTCCTACACGTGCAAACATATATTTGTCCCTCTCTGCCTGACTTATTTCACTCAGCATAACACCCTCTAGGTCCACCCATGTTGCTACACATGGCCAGATTTCATTCTTTCTCATTGCCATGTAGTATTTCATTGTATAGATAAACCACATCTTCTTGATTCATTCTTCAGGTGATGGGCACTTAGGCTCTTTCCATGTTTTGGCTATTGTTGAGAGTGCTGCTGTGAACATTGGGATACATGTGCTCCTATGCATCAGCACTCCTGTATCCCTTGGGTAAATTCCTAGCAGTGCTATTGCTGGGTCATAGGGGAGTTCTATTGTTCATTTTTTGAGGGACCTCCACACTGTTTTCCAGAGGGGCTGCACCAGTTTACATTCCCACCAACAGTGTAGGAGGGTGCCCGTTTCTCCACATCCTCACCAGCATCTCGCGTTCTCTGATTTGCTCATTTTAGCCACTCTGACTGGCGTGAGGTGGTATCTCAGTGTGGTTTTGATTTGTATTTCCCTGATGAGGAGGGATGCTGAGCATTGTTTCATGTCACAGACATAAATTTAAAGGCTAAAACTCTAAAACTTCTGAAAGAAACTATGGGGATGAGCACTGGGTTTTTTATGGAAACCAACTTGACAATAAACTATTTTTAAAAAAACAAAAATGAAAGAAATTGTAGGAAAAAAACAAAACTGAACCCAATGGTCTTGGGTGAGCAGAGACATTTTAGATAAGACACAGGAAGCACAATCTATAAAAGAAAACATTGATCCATTTGACTTCTGTAATCTCTATACCCAACTTGAGGCCTCAAAAGCAGGGAAGGCCAAAGGAGGGGGGAGAGACCTATGCAGAGAGGAAGCAGTATTTCTTCAGGGCCACTCCACTCTCTCTGAAATGTAAGAAGAGGAGCCCTCACCAAGTGAGGCCTTCTCTACCTTACTTCTATTTCACAATCTAGAAGCAGATTGCTGCCTCACAGCCACGTCACCCCGTCATAGGCACTTCCTCTTAATCATGGGAGGAGGCAGGCTTTCCTCTCTATAGAGCAGAGGCCCATTCTCCCCAGGACACATATTTGCAGAGAGGGTGTGCAGGCTTCCATGATGTCGGCCCCTGCTTCTGGGCCCCACCCTCCTCCTTACTTGCTGCTGGCTATGCTGTTGGGACTCACAGGTAAGCATTGCCTTGGGGTGCAATTCTCTTTCCCTGCTCCCTCAACTTGCCACTGCCCCTGAACATTGAGGGCCTCCAGGTAAGCACAGGTGTGCTGCGCAGGGCTGCCACAGAAGGCCACGGACTGGGTGTCATCTGAGAGCATGAAACAGTGATGTGGGCATTTCCTCTATGGATCCATCACCTGCAGCTGGTTACTAGCGGTATCCAGACAGGGGATGCTTCAGTCTGCCACAAGGACCAGTTTGTATGTATTAAATGATCTACTCTTCACAATACCCCGGCCTGATAGCTAGGACTGGACTACCCATCAGCAGATGGAGAAATTCAGGCAGAGAGAGTTAATGGCCAAATGTCAGCTACTTAAGTCAGTGTAGCTGCTGGGGTTCATGTCCAGGCCACCCAGCTTCACGGTTCCTTCTCTTAACCATGTTATGCTGCTTCTCTCAGTGGAGGCTAACTGCAGAAATCTCAGAAAATACTGAGAGGGAAACAGAAGAAGAGGCATCACTTATCACACACTCTGAGGACTCCAGAGTTCCGTTTCTGCTGTGTGTACTCCCAGACTTTGGTTAATGATGTGTTGGATGTTTCCTATGTGCCAAATCTTTGCTAAGCTTTTAAATGTATTACAATTTCATGTAATCCTCAAAATTATCTGTACACTAGCATGCTGGGCCACACTTTATATATACTTGGGAATGCACTTGTGTGTGTGTGTGTGTGTGTGTGTGTGTACACGTATGAGTGGGCACAAGCATGTGCACACGCATGGGATATTTGAAAATGCTTTCCTTATTAATGTCTTCACATCACATCCACTCTAAATGAAATGTACATTGAACACATGTTTTGGCAGCGCCCAGCTAGTCACTCTCTTTTTCTACTTCTCTAAACTTACTGCCCACCCTCCACCAGGCTCCTAAGGCAAAGTAACTTCTTTCTGGATAAAATGATTACAAACTTGTGTATTACTGCCTTGGTGGGCCTCTTCCCTGCTGGGTCAGAGTGAAGAGGAAAACAGGGGATACAAGACACGGAGATTCCTGCCTATAAGATCTGCACCTGTAATTATATCCTGATCCCAATCATCTAATGTTGGCTGATGCCTCCAGGCCTCAGGAAATATCATGAGTAATAACTTTCCAATCTCATGAGAATTTATTATGTGCCACACACACTTGGAGATGCATGAATCTGTCATTGCCTATGATCTGGGTATCTGAGACAGACATTTTTCTACCCTTAGCTTACAAATAAGAAAAGGAGCCCTGGAAAAGTCCAAGATCACTTAGTGGTGAATGGCAGGGCTATGATTTGTACTCAGACATTCTGATTTTAGATCTCACAGGTCTTACCATTCCTCTTCTCAAACCCTGTGTCCCCACATCCATCCCTTGAGGGATCTGCAGATCTGCCAATGGGTGCAGGGAAGGGAGGATGTCAGGAAGAGCATTTGTGGTTTGCTTCTCTTGGGCTGTTTTGCTTCCTGAGTATATGCAAATGATGGCTTCCCCCAAAACATCTTCTTGGGAAACTCAGCTTCTCATCATTTCCTGAAAAAAGAAGGGATGCTGTATTTTGTCAAATGCTTTTTCTGCATTTATTGACAGAATCATATGGTTTTTATCTTTTCTTTTGTTGATGTGATGTATCACATTGATTGATTTGCGAATATTGAACCAGTCTGTAACCCAGGAATGAATCCCACTTGATCTTGGTGGATAATTCTTTTTATGTGCTGTTAAATTTGATTTTCAAGTATCTTGTTGAGAATTTTTGCATCTGTATTCATCAAGGATATTGGCCTGTAGTTCTCTTTTTTTGCTTGGTCTGTGTCTGGCTTGGGAATCAAAGTGATGCTGGCTTCATAAAATGAGTCCGGAAGTTTTCCTTCGATTTCTATTTTTTGGAATAGTTTGAGAAGAATGGGCATTAATTCTGTTTTAAGTGTCTGGTACAATTCCCCAGGGAAGTCATCAGGTCCAGGGCTCTTATTTTTGGGAGATTTTTGATAACTGATTCGATTTCCTCACTAGTTATGGGTCTTTTCAGGTTTTCTATCTCTTCCCATGTGAATTTTGGTAGTGAGTGTGTGTTTAGGAATTTGTCCATTTCTTCTAAGTTGTCCAATTTGTTGGCATATAGTTTTTCATAGTATTCCCTGATAATTGTCTGTATTTCTGAGTGGTTGTTTGTAATCAGTCCATTTTCATCCATGATTTTTGTCTACTTGAGTGCTCTCTCTTTTCTTTTTGAGAAGCCTGGCTAGAGGTTTGTCAATTTTGTTTATTTTTTCAAAAAAACAACTCTTGGTTTCATTGATCTGTTCAACTGTTTCTTTGGTTTCTATATTGTTGATTTCTGCCCTTATTTTTATTTCTCTTCTTTACTGGGTTTGGGATGATCTTGTTTTTCTCCCTCTAGTTGCTTTAGGTGTGCTGTTAGATTTTGTATTTGTGTTTTTTCTAATTTCTTGAAATAGGCCTGAAGTGCAATGTCCTTTCCTCTTAGGACTGCCATCGCCGCATCCCATAGAGTTTGGATTGTTGTATTTTCATTTTCATTTGTTTCCATATATTTTTTAATTTCTTCTCTAATTGCCTGATGGGCCCATTCATTCTTTAGTAGGGTGTTCTTTAACTTCCATGTTTTTGGAGATTTTCCAGACTTCTTCCTGTGATTGATTTCGAGTTTCATAGCATTGTGATCTGGAAGTGTGCATGGTATGATCTCAATTCTTTTTATATTTATGGAGGGCTGCTTTATGTCCCAGTATGTGATCTATCTTGGAGAATGTGCCATGCGCACTTGAGAAGAAAGTGAATTCCATGGCCTCAGGATGTAGAGTTTTAAATATATCTGTCAAATCCATCTGGTCCAATGTGTTATTTAAGTCCATGTGTCTTTATTGATTTTCTCTCTAGTTGATCTATCCATTGCTGTAAGTGGAGTATTAAAGTCTCCTGCTATTAGCATGTTCTTATCAACAAGAAAGTTTCTGTTTGTGATTGTTTTATGTATTTAGGTGCTTCCATATTTGGTGCGTAGACACTTATTAGCTCTTCCTGATGGATAGATCCTGTAATTATTATATAATGCCCTTCTTCATCCCTCGTTACTGTCTTTATATTAAACTCTGGTTTGTCTGATATAAGTATAGCTACTCAAGCTTTTTTTGACTTCCAGTAGTATGATATATATTTCTCCATCTCCTTACTTTCAATCTGAAGGTGTCCTCCAGTCTAAAATGAGTTTCTTGTAAACAGCAAATACATGGATTTTGTATTTTTTTTAACCATTCTGCTACCGTATGTCTTTTGATTGGGGCATTTAGTCTGTTTACATTCAGTGTTATTATTGAAAAATATGGGTTTAGAGTCATCGTGTCTTTTGTGGGATTTATGCTTGTGGTGATGTCTCAGGTATCTTGCGTTCCTTAAACATTTCCTTCAGAGGGTCTCCCTCAGGATTTCTTGTAGGGCTGGTTTGGTGGTGACGAATTCTATCAATTTTTGTTTATTTGGAAAGACTTTTATCTCTCCTTCTATTCTGAATGACAGGCTTGCTGGATAGAGGATTCTTGGCTGCATATTTTTTCTGTTCATCACATTGAAGATTTCCTGCCATTCCTTTTGGCCTGCCAAGTTTCAGTAGATAGGTCTCTCACCACTCTGATAGGTTTCCCTTTGTATGTTAGGGCCCTTTTATCCCTAGCTGCTTTCAGAATTCTCTCTTTGTCCTTATATTTTGCCAGTTTCACTATGATATGTCGTGCAGAAGATCTGAGGGGAGTTCTCTGTGCCTCTTGGATTTCAGCATCTGTTTCCTTACCCAAATTGGGGAAGTTCTCTGCTACAATTTGTTCCAACACTCTTTCAGCGCCTTTCCCTCTCTTCCTCTTCTAGAATTCCTATGATACAGATATTATTCCATTTGATTGTATCACTGAGCTCTCGAACTCTCCTTTCGTGTTCCTGTATCAGTTTATCTCTCTTTTTCTATAATTGTGTCTTCTAAATCACTTATTCTCCTTTCTGCCTCTTCAATCCATGCATTGAACGCCTCCATTTTACTTTGCATCTCATTTATACTATTTTTTAATTCATCACAACTATTTTTTTTAATGTTTTATTTATTTCTTGGAGAGAGAGAGAGAGAGACAGCATGAGCAGGGGAGGGTCAGAGAGAGAGGGAGTCACAGACTCCCGGGCTCTGAGCTGGCAGTCAGCACAGAGCCCGACGCGGGGCTCGAACCCACGAACCGTGAGATCATGACCTGAGCGAAAGTCGGACGCTTAACCAACTAAGCCACCCAGGCTCCCCAATACATACTACTTTTAAGCTCCATAGTTTTGTAGCAATAGTTTCTCTGATGTCTTCCGTGCCTTTTTCAAGCCCAGCGATTAATTTTATGACTGTTGTTCTAAATTCTTGTTCAGTTATGCTGCTTATATCTGTTTTGAGCAGTTCTTTAGCTGTCAGTTCTTCTTGGAATTTCTTTGGAGGAGAGCTCTTTTCGTTTCGTCATTTTGGTTAGCTTTCTATACTTGTTAGTTTTAAAAGCTTATTATGCACTCTGTACCTGTGAATGCTGCTGTACCAAAGAAGGCTCTTTGACTGTCCAGGGCCTGTCTGTTCAGAAAGTGTTCTTTGAATGGTATCTCTTGGTCTCTCTTGTTGAGACCTTGGTTATTTTATTTTCTACTCGTAGTGGTATTTGAGACTCTCCACCATGTGTACTTTGGCTTGTTTCTTGAGGTAGCCCTGGAGAAGAAAACAGACAAACACACAGGGAACAAAGGCACACAAAGGCACAGACAAATCCAACAAACACGCAAACCGAAAGGGAAAACGTTAAAGAAAAGAGAAAAGAGGAAGGAGGGAAGGTGAATCATAAGAAATAAAAATACATAAAAAAGAAAAGAAGAAGAAAAGAAAAGGAAAAAAGAAGAAACCCAATAGACAAATAACAGTCGAAAGCATGTAACCAGATTTCCCAGCTACAAATAAGTAGCCGGGTATATGCAGTGCTGGTGCAAGAACATAGAGAAAGAGAGAAATGACAGGGTGGGGATGAGGCGAAATTGGAAATTAAATGAGCAGACAGAAGGAATAAGAAGCTTTTTTCAAAGAGCGAAAGAGTGGAATATGGTTGGAGAAGAGGCGAAAGAAATGATGATGGTGTTGTCCAGAGAAACTATATAGTCTGATTACTCCAGAGAGAAAGAGATGAAAAGGTAGGTAGGTGTAGAATTTACATCTAGAGTATGGATTAAATGTGACTGTTTAAGCAAGTCAGTGACCAGAATTAATCAGTTCAGTGCATCCATGTTGGTCTTACCCTGGGTCTAATAAAAAAAAAAATTAAAATAAAATAAGAGGGCAGCTCTCTAGCAGGGATGGGCATGGTCTGATCCAGTGAGTCCTGCGGGAGTCCTGCCTTGGCGGTTGTGGGGAGAAGAGTGGTGGCGCTCCAGTCCCTTCTTGAACAAAGCGTTGCAACTCACTTTTTTGGGTGTGTAAACTCCCTGTGCCGGGGGCATAGCCAAGGTGAGCCGTGCTCTATATGCCAGGCCAGGCCTCATTTCCAGATCTCAGTCTGCGCGCCCCACTGAAATTGCCAGAAATATAAACTCGCAGGCGAGCCCCTCAGAGCAGCTTCAAGCCTCTCGCCTTCCCCCTGGGGACTGAGCCAGAGCAGCTGATCCCTCTCTTCCGGGTCGGGCTGGCAAGCGAGGAGCAGTTTCACTCCCGGTAGCCTGGTACCAGTGCGTCCTGCCCAGGGTCAGCTAGACAGCAGGAAACCGGGTCCCTCTGTGTCCCGAGGGGAGGTTTTTCTCTTCTCCAGCGACAGGGACAGCGTCTTGAGCAGTTTCAGCGACTCTCTTTTTCCCCCTAGACTCACTGTGGCTCCCCGCAGAGGGGAATCCACCCCCCACCCCCTGCCTTGTGTCTCCAGTCCCAGCCTGATTTTATCTTCCCCAGTTCACATTCACGCTGTAAGGTTTTCTCAGTGGGCTCTGTCTCCTTTTCCTCCCAAACTCCTGGATTCTGTAAGGGTTCCTATGGCTTCAGGCCTTCTCTGTGTGAGATATGGGGGCAAGTGAAATGTACGGAGCTCCCTACTTTTCCGCCATCTTGCCTCCCCCACCCACTCATGTTCTGTCTCAATCTGTCTCAAAATAAATAAACACTGAAAATTTTAAAAATAAAATAAAATAAACGCACTTGATTTTTGACTTTTGATATTGACTTTATTTTTCCTCTAAGATTTTATGTAAACTCAAGTTAGTTAACACCCAGTTTAGTCTTGGCTTCAAGAGTAAAATCCAGTGATTCAGCTCTTACATATGACACCCAGAGCTCATCCTGAAAAGTGAACTCCTTAATGCCAATCACACATTCAACCCATTCCCCCTGCCACTTATCTGCCCTCCAGCAACCTTCAGGTTGTTTTCTGTGTTTAAGAGTCTCTTATGGTCTGTCTCTCTCTCTCTCTCTCTTTTTATCTTATTTTTCTTCCCTCCCTCTATGTTCATCTGTTGAATTTCTCGAATTCCACATATGAGTGAATTCATTTGGTATCTGTGTACCTCTGACTGACTTATTTCACATGGCATAATACTCTAGTTCCATCCATGTCATTTCAAATGGCAAGATTTCATTCTTTTTCATCACTGTATAGTATTCATATACATTATATTATAGTAAATAGGATGTATATTATATGCTATATACAGTATATAGTATGTAGGTTAGTATATTATATGTATATAGTATATATACATTGTATACACCACACTTTCTTTATCCATTCATCAGCTGATGGATATTTTGGCTTTTTCCATAACTTGGCTATTGTTGAAGTGCTGCTATAAACAATGGGGTTCATATGCATCTTCAAATTAACATTCTTGTATCCTTTGTATACATACCTAGTAGGTGCAATTGCCGGGCCATACGGGTAGTGCTATGTTTAATTTTATTTTAGGTACTGCCATACTGTTTTCTAAGGTGGCCACACTAGTTTGCATCCCCACCAACAGTGCAAAAAAGTTTCCCTCTGTTGTTTTTCTTTCACAGTTATTTATATATAATACAGAGATACTAGCCCTTATTCTGCTAGTTTCTGGTTTATTTTTCCTCTTCTTTTTCTGATTTCTCAAAGTGTATAGTTATTAATCGATTTGTGATCTTTCCTCTCTTTAAATGTAGGCATTACAGCCATAACCTTACCTCTAGAGCTGCTTTCACTGCAGATTGTAGGTTTTGGCAAGTTGTGTTTCTATTTTCGTTCATCTCAAAGTGTTCTCTAAATTCCATTGTAATTCTTTTTTGCTTAGCTTTTGACTTGTAAAGAATGAGTTGTTTTATGTCTATATGTTTGAAAATGCTCGATTTCCGGTTCTGTGGTTTTTTTTTTAATTCTATTAATAAATAGTTTATTGTCAAATTAGTTTCTGGTTCTGTTTGGATTTCTCATTTTATTTCACAAACGATATCACCATTTCACTGCCTGAAAAGACTTTCTTCCGGGTTCCAGTAAGTTGCCTACTTCTCAGCCTGTGTAATGATGACTTACACAACAGTTTTTTTTACAGTAACTGCTTTTGGATATAAGTCTGGGGATACATATGTGGTAGAGAGAACAATGCTCCCCCCCCAAGAAGTCCATGGTATAACACCCAGAACCTGTGAATAATTTTGTCTTACATGGCAAAAGAGATTTTGCAGAAGTTATAAACTGAAGACTATTTTTTTAATGTTTTATTTATTTCTGAGAGAGAGACAGTGAGAGCAGGGGAGGGTCAGAGAGAGAGGAGGACAGAGAATCTGAAACAGGCTCCAGGCTCTGAGCTATCATCACAGAGCCCATTGCGGGGCTCGAACCCACGAACTGTGAGATCGTGGCCTGAGCCGAAGCCGGGCACTTAACCGACTGAGCCACCCAGGCGCCCCAACTGAAGACTATTAAATGGGGAGATTATATCCTAGATTATCAAAGTGGCCCAAATGTATCCACAAGAGTCCTTCTAAGAATGAGTCAAGGTTAAAGAAGGACAGGTGACAAGCGAGGCAAGAGTTTGGAGTGACTGGAAGAAGGGAAAAGGATTATGGGCTGCTCCTAAAATTTGGAAAGATGAAGACCATAACTCCAGAAGAAACGAAGCTCAGCTCACCCTTGATTTTTACCCAGCCACACAATTTTGAAATTCTGACCTCAAGAATTTTAAGAAAATAAATTTCTGTAGGTTTTGACATTAAGAGCTTTTAATTTTTATTTAAATTCAAGAGAGTTAGAACATAGTGTAACATTGGTTTCAAGAGTCGAATTTAGTGATTCATCACTGACATGACACCCAGTGCTCATCAGAACAAGTGCTCTCCTTTGTACTCACCCCATTTAGTCCATCCCTCACCCACCTCTGTACATCACACCTCAGTTTGTTCTCTATCATTAAGAGTCTCTTACGGTTTGTTTCCCTCTCTCTTTTGCCCCCCGCCCCGTCACAATGTTGCTCTGTTTCAGATGTAGTACACACACACACGCACGCACGCACACACACCTTAAGCCATTAAGGTTTTAAATAATGTGTTGCAATAGCATTCAGAAACTACACTGATTATGATATGAGAAATAAACCCAACAGATTTTGGAAAGAATGTTTTACTTCTCATTCATGTACATGTTTTTTGTGTGTTGAAAGCTCTGCCCATCACTGCCACTCAGTTATCCAAGCTGATGGAACAAACCCCAGCATGTGCATGAGCATGTGGAGAAGGGAAGTCGATCCATAGAGGGTTCTGGAAGTTAAATGCACAGCCCAGAAAACTAATCCATCACTGTAACTCACACACAATGGTCTAAAGAAGTCTCATGGCCTAGCTGATGCAAAGGTTCAGAAAGTGTAACACCAGAAGGGGCCAGACAGTAGACACGCAGAGTCATTTGGGGAAGCACGGGGCTTTCAGAGAGGGCTGAGGCACTCCCTCCTGCCGGGTACCACATCACTCAATCTCTCTGTGGTTTAGTGTCCTCAGCTGTAATAGGGTCCCCATGTTACAGGCTCATAATGAGGGTTATGTGCCAGGTACATGCAGCATGCTGAGCTCAGGCTCACTCATGGTGTGCACTCGGTCAGTGAAAGCTGTTGTGGATAAACATGTGAGAAGACAGACAGGATCACACAGGATGAGAAACACCTGCTTTGTGTTCCCTCCAGGTGTGGCAGGTGAGGCGGAGCTGCAGGTGATCCAGCCTGAGAAGTCGGTGTCTGTGGCAGCCGGAGAGACGGCCACTCTGCGCTGCACCTTGACTTCCCTGCTCCCCATCGGGAAGGTGGAGTGGTTCAGGGGGACGGGGCCAGACCGGGAGTTAATCTTCAGTTTTCGAGGAGGATACCACCCACCGCCTCGAGTAATAAATGTTGCAGACGTGACAAAAAGAAACACCACGGACTTCTCCATCCGCATCAGTAACATCACCCCAGCAGACACGGGAACCTACTACTGTGTGAAGTTCCAGAAAGGGACCCCTGATGTGCAGCTTAAGTCTGGACCAGGCACCCAGGTCACCGTGAGTGGTGAGTGTGGCATGGCCTCCTTCATCCCCTGTATGTGACAAGTCAATAGGAATGCCCTTCACTGTGTAAGCAACAGATAAGGATCAGGTGCTGTTATAGGTGCTCCTTAATCAACCCCTTCCATGGATCAGGAAAGTTGAGGCCTGGGGAGGCTGTGCTGTTTGCTCAAAGCTCCTCAGCTGGTAAACACTGGAAAAATCTGGACCCTCAGTCAGCAGGCTCCAAGCTCTTCATTTTTCCATTCCTACCAGCCTTCTGGTTCCAGAATGAGGGACAGAAGGTCTGAGTGACCTGCTCAGTCACAAAGACTCACCTCACCCCTGTCTCCAGATAGCACCTACATCGATGTGGTCAGTGTTCTCTCTACCCAGCACTTACTAAGCACATGCTGTGTGCAGGCTCTGCTCTGGGTACTGTGGGAGAAGCAGGGAACAAAATAGGCAAGGCCTCCTCACTCATGAGGCTTAGGTTCCGCTCCCTCCTGTGAGGACAAGTGCACCCAGCGCGGGAAGAGGGAGATGAGTTTCCTTATAAACAGCCAGGGTATCACAGGGAAAAGAGACACAGAAGCCCTGGTTACTCTGCCGCTCCTAGTAGAAGAAATGCCAGATGTTGGCCACTTACTGTGTGTCTGGCCGGAAAATGTTCCTGTGATTCAGGGACTGACTCTCACAGTAGCAACTGAGTCTCATCATACCCCCAGAAGTAGGGAGGAAAGGTGGCTTGATCCTGATTATGCGGGTATTACAGAAGGTCCCAGTGGTATGTCCCTTGCCTGGTCACCACAGCTGTATGAGGCTCCACCGCCAGGCAGATCTGTATCGTCTGCCCACCCAGATGATGCCCTGGAAGATAACGGATGGAGACAGAGGGACCAGGGAGGGTCTCAGGCCACACGCTGTGTCTTCATCATGGCTTTTTCTCAAATCACCAGTGGGGAGGGGCCATTTCTGCCACTTTTACAGGTGGGGACACTGAGGCCAGGGCACCTGACCTCAGCGGGCAGAGGCACCAAGATTGAACCCCAAGCAGCCTGACTCACAGCCCTGCTCTGTGCCGTCACTCTGCTGGTCATAGTGGAGACAGCCTCAAGTCTCTCCTTGAAAACCTTGCTATGTTCTTTTCTTCGGTAGTAACTGTTAACAAAAACGAGTCCTTGGAGGAGGTGGGGCTAGCATTACACCCCAGATCAGACAGACGTGAAACGTCTCAGCAAGTGTGAGCCTGTTCTTCTAGGACACGGCTACACATACAGAAGAACATCTGGAGTCTTTCCCTGTTGTGGGATGTTGCTCCTTGGTGAGCAGCCTGGGGAGAGCGGCAGTGGCCTGTGGAGAGCAAAGGGGTCCTCACAATCCCAGAAACACCACCCAGGAACCCCATTCGAGGCTCTGCAGACAGAAAGTGACAGAGAGCTCCGTGAACAAGAGTTCATTTTCTAGACTCAGCTCTCCAGATTCCATCCATTACCTCTGTTGCTACAGGGTCTGCAGCTCTGGGCACCTGCAGGGACCCTTCCCAGAACTGCCTGCAGTGGAGAGTCCCAGAGGGAAAGGAGGGTGGCAGTCACTGTTGGCTCCAGAAGATGGAGCACTTGTTCTGTTGTGATGAGAAGGCTGGAGGCCACCATAAGTCCCCCTGGGATGCAGTTGGGGGAGAGGAGCAGCCCCTTGTTTCTCTCAGACTCAGCCTCCTCACCTGTAAAATGGTCATAATCACAGACTCCTCTTAGGAGAGCTGGAAGGAACTGAGGGGCTCTTGTGCATACCGGCATACAGGAGGTGGCCCCAAATCCAGATGTTCCTTCCCAGTTATGACACAGCTCCCTTTTCTGGTTCCGTTTCCTCACCTGTAGCACAGGGATCATCGCACCAGCCTTGGCAGGATGTTAGGGGGACACAGTGAGCCGTGTGAGAGGACAGACCCTCAGTGAGCCCTGAGTGGCCCTCCCAGGCCTGTCTGATCCTGGGCTAGTCTCAGTGTCTCTGAGGTCCTCCGTGTCCCACCTGTGCCGTGGAGATAATCGAGCTGTAGGTCAAGGGTCTGAGGATTGGAGAGATGGTCCAGAAAGCCCCAGATGTGGGGGGTAGGTGATTCTTGAGTGTCCACATGCAGCAACTGAGAGCGTGGCTGATCCTACCCACTAGGCTCCCAACCAACTCTACCTTCCTGACTCTATGACCTCTGATGAGTCATCCCTACACTGGGCCCTGTGTCCTTGTCTGTCTGTGACCACACGACCCACAGAGCTGCTGCAGGGACTGAGTGTGTGAATGCATGAAAGGAGCTTGCAGCAGGGCTTGGCACATGGTCAGTGTCTCATGAATGTTGGGGACACAGCAGAACCTCCAGCACAGTGCAGGCGCGGGATGAAGGAACTGAGAGGTAGGATGGGTCAGCCTCGCATCAGGGGCCCAGGACACTTTTGACACAACTAATCACATCCCTTGTCCCACAAGGGGTGTCTGGACAGCTGACCTTTGTACGACTTGACTTACACTAGTGACACTTCCTTCCAATTTCCTCAGTATGTTTGATGTGCTTTAAAAAGGAAGTTATATATTCACAATTATACATAACTGTAATGTGTGCCCTCTGCTGACCGTTATAGAAGGTATTGGGAAATAACGACATATTGGGTGGGTGAAATGCTCTCCCATTCGAGTCACTGATGTTTGCTTCCAGGACACAGGAGCTCTTCCACCTGCTCTTAAGAACTTAACCACCAGTGCAGCCCCTCTGGAAAATAGTGTGGAGGTTCCTCAAAAAATTAACACTAGAACTCCCCTATGACCCAGGAATAGCACTGCTAGGAATTTACCCAAGGGATACAGGAGTGCTGATGCATAGGGACACATGTACCCCAATGTTCATAGCAGCACACTCAACAACAGCCAAAACATGGAAAGAGCCTAAGGGTCCATCAACTGACGAATGGATCAAAAAGATGTGGTTTATCTATACCATGGAATACTACATGGCAATGAGAAAGAATGAAATCTGTCCATGTGTAGCAACATGGATGGAAGTCGAGGCTATTATACAAAGTGAAATAAGTCAGGCAGAGAAAGACAGACACCATGTGCTTTCACTCATATGTGGAACAGGAGAAACTTAATAGAGGACCATAGAGGAGGGGGAGGGGAAGGGAGAAAACAGTTAAGTTGAGGGACAGAGTCAAACCATAATAGACTCTGAAATACTGAGAACAAACTGACGGTTGATGGGGGTGACGAGAGGGGGAAGTGGGTGATGGGCATGGAGGAGGGCACCTGCTGGGATGAGCACTGTGTGTTATATGGAAACCCACTTGACAATAAACTATATTTAAAAAAGAAGCAGAAGAACTTAACCACTACTGATACCGCAGCACTCAGTGATCTTGGTTTTCAACCCGATCCTGACCCAAGAGAAGAACGCAGATTCACTAGAACAACCCTCACACTCCCTCTCTGACTCAGGAATAGCGTAGATTACACCAATGGAATATTGTGGAAAGATTGAAAAATTGAGTAAATTCATAAATTCTTGAGGAGAAATTCAGGCAAAATTAAGTTTAGGATGAAGATAGATCTGACTTTATTTTGGTTCTGAAAGTATTTTCAGTGTTAACATTCAAAGCAAAACTGTCTGCATTGCATGCCCCTCTCTCCCACACGGGAAGGAGAAAGGCTGGCTGTCCCATCTCACAGGGGGGACTGGGCTGTGTCTGTCCACACTTGCAGGTGGCTGGGCACCAGGTGACGGCTATCGTGGGGGTCCAGGTCTCACTATCGCCATGTCCCCACCCCTGCACCTACTGCTGCACACGCTCTCCCAAGTCGGGAAGGTGTTCAGGGAAGCAGCTCAGAACGGTGGAGACCAAGAGTGGCACCCACCAGAAATGTCCTTCCTGTGCCCACATGGGTGGGAAATCCCCTGGCAGGGACAATGGGGACCTGGAACTCAGGCTGGAATTGCCCGTGGGCCCTGCCCCCGACTCCGAGTCCGTCTCTGACCCCACCTTCCCAGCACTATCAGAAGGGCCGAAAAAGAATCCTTGTGACGTTCTGCACAGTGTCACACACCTGTCATTGGGGACGATGACCACGGTCGTGCTTACTCGTCATAAATGCTCCTCTCGTAGCCAAACCCTCTCCTCCCGTGGTGTCGGGCCCCATGGTCAGGGTCGCGCCCCAGCAGCCTGTGAGCTTCACCTGCGAGTCCCACGGCTTCTCCCCCAGAAGCGTCACCCTGAAATGGTTCAAAAACGGGAACGAGCTGCCAGCCTCCCGGACCACCGTGGACCCAGAGGGAGACAGCGCTTCCTACAGCGTCTCCAGCAGCGCCACGCTGGTGCTGGCCCCGGGGGACGTCCGCTCCCAGCTCATCTGCGAGGTGGCCCACGACACCCTGCAGGGGGGCCCTCCTCTTCGTGGGACGGCCAACCTGTCCGACACCCTGCGAGGTATCTGCTCGTCACCCCAGCCCAAGCCCACGCCGGGCCCCCAAGCCTCCCAGCCTGCCCCTCCCCCACTCTGTGCTCCCAGCCTTCCACCCCCTGGATCCTGATTCCTGACAGACCCTCCCCATCACCGGGCACCCAGAGTCACAGTCACTCCTACTGTTTTATATGGCAGATTCCAGGTGAACCCCTAACTCGTGCTGAGCACTGTGCTAGGTAGTTTCATTACTTTCCCATAGCCATGCTATTGGGAGCACCTCCTGTAATCTAACCACTATATGCTTGGTGATTTCATGTATTTTGTATAGTTATTCTATACAAATTTTGTATAGTTATTTTGTATAGTTATTTCATATAGTATTTTCTATAGTATTTTGTATAGTTATTTCATGTATTTGCTAGTTATTCTATTCCAACTGCATGCCAGGGGCTCTGGATCTTGATTTCATTCATTTTTACCCTAATGGGAGCTACCAGTCCTTGAGCACCTACTGTGTATCAAGCAGTGTGCTTAAGGATTTCATTACCTTGCAAACACTACCCTCACTGTTGAACACCCGCTTCATGCCTAGCACTGTTCTGGGTAACTCCCTTGCTGTGTGGGGGGAACTAAGATCTCGAGCCCCTCCCCTGTGATGTGTCTGTTTCATGAGGTCAGAGCTTCTTCTCTCTGCTGTTTCAGTTCCACCCACCGTGGAGGTTGCCCAGCAACAACCCACGACAGGGGACCTGGTGAAGGTCACTTGCCAAGTGAAGAAGTTCTACCCCCAGCGCCTCCAGCTGACCTGGTTGGAGAATGGAAGCGTGTCACGAACAGAAACGGCCTCCTCGGCCTTGAACCTGATAGAGAACAAGGATGGGACCTTTAACTGGACGAGCTGGCTCCTGGTGAACGTATCCGCCCACACGGAAAATGTGGTTCTCACCTGCCAGGTGCAGCATGACGGGCAGCCCGCGGTCACCAAAACCCATACCCTCGTGGTCTCTGCCCAGCAGAAGGACCAGGAAACATTTGTAACCCACGGTGAGGCTAACATGCTAACTGCTCTGGAGCTTCAAATTTTGTTTTCTTTTTTCATGAAAAAAGCAGTAATCCATGCCTATTATAGAATAATCTAGAAGTCTATAGTTACAAAGTAGAATTTTGATATGAGCTTCCCTCCCCATAGTCCACACACCAGTGTAAGATTTTGGTACATAGCTTTTTTTTTTTTTTAAATAGTTTATTGTCAAGTTGGTTTCCATACAACACCCAGTGCTCATCTCCACAAGTGCCCTCCTCCATGCCCATCAGCCCCCTCCCCTCTCCCCCACCCACCTCATGGGGTACATAGTTTTTTAGAGATTTCGAAATAAACATGCATTAGAGAAAGAAAGAACAGCTGGAGGAAGATGCTCCTGTTGCAAGCTTCCTGCCTACTGCACCTTCACCCAACAGGACTTTCGACACCATGCCAGGCCAGCCCTCCTCTGTTCTTTCTCACCTTGGCCTGACATCTAACCCTCTTACATTTTTCTATCCTCACCCCAGCACCTCTCAAATTCTGGAAGGGAATCTTGAGGATGGAGTTTTGAGTCTGGACCAGGCTCCCAGGAGACCCTGGGTGCTCATAGCACAAGCCACCTTTGTCCCTGCTCCACATTTATTTGATGCCAACTCCAGGTCATTTCTGATATTCCTCCTTCAACCACCCTGGGAGCTTGTAATTTTACAGAAGGGACTCAGGGAGCAATGGGGGACAGATGGTGAAGATGTCCTGCCCTTAGTCCAGCTGATGGGCTAAACTAGACAAGGGATACCTGTTCCCTGAGGACAGAGACCACCAGCCTGTAGAACAAACATGTGTTAGGTATAACAGCTGGGCATTCTCCCAAGGACCTTTGGGGTCCCCTTATCTATGACCAAACAGTATCTTATTTCTCTCTCATGTAACATCAGGAGGAGTTTGAGCCATGTTTCCAGGACTCTTTGTTCCAGAAGAACTTTCAAAGGCCCATTTGCTTCAACATACCCTAGGACTTAGTCCTCATTGCTGGGTCAACACTAGGTCAACGAGTCCAAAAATCTGCCAACTAGGAGAGTAGAGTTAGGAAGGGGAGAACAACTTCTCTTAAAACTAGAGGTATTGCATGATTGTGTCCAATAATGACTTTGTCATGGATGCACATCCAGTTGCAAATGCATCCAATAATTGTGTAGTCATGTGATTAAGGACTTTGGTTTTTCTACAAAACCAATACCATTACACACTTTGTAAAATTAACAGTAATTCCCTACTACCAGCTAAAATAAGACCTATATTCAGATTTTCCAAAATGTCTTAAGACTTTATTTTGTGCACCAAACTTGGATTTATTTCACTTCTAAGTGCTCGGAGGACATTTTCTGTGAAAACACAAGGAACTACACAGTTTTCTGCTTTTATATGAAGAGAATCTGAATAGCTAGGGCCATTCAAAATATTCATTTCAAGTTGGATGCCAGTGGCAGGCTGTGCTTTTGAGGAAGCTGGTCCATTTTCTCTGAGTTGTCCAATTTCTACAAATAGAATTCTCATAATACTAACTTGGTATCCTTTTGATTTCTGCAGGGTCTGTAGTGATATCCTATGTCTTTCCTGATATTAGAAATACTTCATTTTTTTCAATGTCAAAAGTGTAAGAATTTTTTCAATTTTATTCATCTTTTCTAAAAACTCGCTTTTGTTTTATTAAATTTCTCTATTGTTTGTTTTCAACTTCATTGTTTTCTCTACTCTTTTTTTCCCCCTGTTCTACTTGCTTTGGGTTTATTTTGCTCCTCCTCATTGTTTGAAATGGGAGCTAGGATTATTGATACTAGTCTTTCTTTCTGTGAATGACACACCTGGGTATCCTTCTGAGTCCAAGGATTCAGTAGCATGGAGCCAGAATATCTGGTGCTGTATTCTTCCAGACTGCAGGCGTCCAGCCTGCCTGCCTTCCACTTCCACTTTTCAGAGTCTTCCTATTCTTGGACCTCATGTCATTTTCAGGGGTCAGTCTTGTACTGAACCAGGAGAGCAGGAAGAGACACATCAACACCTCCTCTTTGGGACTGGATTGGGCTAGGATTTTCGTCTTTGGCCTTGCACTGGAGCTCATACTAAGGATGTTACTTCTGGTGCTTCCAATGTGCCTGAACTAGCAAGCTTGCTAGTGTGCTAAGAGTGGATATGGATATTAGGGTTCACTGGGTTGGAGAGCTGGATGTCTATGTGACCCCTACTGCACCAGAATGCCAGACCCTCTACTGGGCATCACAGGGCTCTAGTCACTGCTATCATTGGTCAATGAGTTGGAATAAGAATGCACATCTTTTTGTTCATGTTTATGGTTTGGAGGTATTTTATTATACTTCTACTTTAATATACTTTGTTTTCTCAGTCTAGTATAACCAGCTATGTTACTGAGGTTGGTTGGCTGGTTTGGGCATTTGGAGGAGAGAGTTCTGAGTCCTCGGATCGTTCAGGTTCTTCTTTCAGGATGCTAAGTTTGCCTGTTCCTGTTTTCCTTATTCCCTTCACCACTCAACTTGGAAACAGCACCTCTTCCATCTTTTTTCCTTTCCCCCAAACTTATGCATTTTAAATCATGCCTACTTCCTTTATGCACATCTGTCTTTTTAAAATGCCCCTGCCTCCCTGTATCAGGTTCCTATTGCTGCTGTGATAATTAGCACACACTTAGTGGCTTAAAACAACACACATTTTTTTCTTTCATTTCTAGAGGCCGAAAGTCTACAGTGAGTTGGCAGGGCTGCATTCCCTCTGGGGACACTGTGGTAGAGTTATGTCCTTGATGTTCCACTCCTAGGGTCCTGTTCCAGACTACCCTCTGCTGCGGTCAATATGCCTCCTGCTCCCACTCTCCTGCATCCCTCCTTCACTTGTAAAGGTCTCTGTGATTACATTGGCTCCATTTTGAGCACCCAAGAGAATGACCCACTCCAGACCATAGCTAGTTACCACACAGTCTACCTTGTTATGAAAGAGACCACATACTCATGGGCTCTGGGAGATCTGGGCCAACCATCTTAAGTCAGGCATACTTTGAAACTATTTCCTATGATCTGTGACCTGATGTGCAGAACACATTTCTTTTTTTTTTTTTTAATGTTTTATTAATTTCTAGGAGAGAGAGAGAGACAGCGTGAGCAGGGGAAGGTCACAGAGAGAGGGAGTCACAGACTGAAACAGGCTCCAGGCTCTGAGCTGGCAGTCAGCACAGAGCCCAACGCAGGGCTCGAACCCACGAACTGCGAGAGCATGACCTAAGTGAAAGTCGGACGCTCAACCGACTAAGCCACCCAGGTGCCCCGCATTTCTAATATATTCTCATTTAAGCGGGATTTCATATTGACACTTGGAATTCTAAAAAACTCTCGGGCTACATGGCTAGCTGCCCTTGTCCTCTTTGCCTGCCCTTTCCTGTGGCTGGTGAGGACCGGCAGTGGCATAAGGGATTGTGCTTTTGGATTTGGTGATTTTTCTCTTTTGTCTCCCAGAGATTTTGCAGCTTGGGATTGCTCTTCAGGGACTTCTGAGAGCCAGGCTTCCATAGACTTTCTTTTCCTTTTATTGGCTTTTCGCTGCGTTCAGAAGCTGTATTCAGAGCTAAGCAGCCACCTTGTCCTCAGCAGACCTTGTACTCAGTAGTACCCCGAGGGCTTTGAATGCCTTGTCCCCAAAGTCCCTGTCCCACATCTCAATATCTATCTCCTATGTTTCCCCATTGACCCCTATTCTGGCAGAACAGGTGCACTAAAGCTGAGAGTTCAATCCTTTGTAGCACTGATACATTTATACTTCTGTTGGATGCAAATACATCGTCAGCTTTTTCTGCCCTCTAAATCTGACACATGTGAGTCCACACTGTTGCCCAGAAGTCCTCTTTCACACTAGACCTTTCAAGAGATCAATAGGTCTTAGTTTTGCATAGTCTTTCTCTGAAGGGATGATGCTCAGCAACTGTCGTCCACCCCATAGTTCTTATAATGACCAACTGATTTCCAGATTACCAGGCACTCCCATCCTCTGCTTACTCCATCCCAGGTCACCGCTGGGTGGTGTTAGCAGTGACCATAGCAAGCTGGGACCTTCCCCTGTTCCTCTCCCCGCCAGGCAGGAGACCTCTTGCCAGCCAGTGGACTGAAATCCACGTCTATACCTGCACATGGGACTGGGTTTCCAGACCCCTCGCAGAACAACTCCACAGGTCACCTGGATTGGGAAGCAGGCTCTAAATCATATGAACAGGGAGAAAGCTCACTGTGGTGAGGTGCCTGATTCACAGGTATGAGTTTGGAAAGGAGGCAACAGTGGCAAAGGGAGATATTGAAAATAATGCAGCACAGAAAAGTCACACTTGCACAGAAAACAGGCAAACTGGATGTCATTTTTAAGTTATTTAAATAGCGCAGAGGGACAAACCTCTGTATAACAACTTCTTTTAGTCTTCTGCTGCACACCACCCTCTAGAAGCAGGTGCAAACATGTGAAATGCAGCTCTTTTAACTGAGGAAAAAGTCCAAAGGGCCGCCCAGCTGAGAGCTGCTGAGCCCCAACATTCCAGGGGTAAAAATGTTGGGCCTTTGCTCCTTTCTCTAAGATTATTCCATGTGTTTCAAAAACCTATTTGAATTTCTTGATGTAAATCTAAGAGCAAAATCCAGTCCTTGTAAAAAGGCAAAGAATTTGAAGCTGTCCCTCCAGATCCAATGATCTATGTGCAACAGAAGGAGAGTACCTGATGTTGGCACTGGGGTCCTGGTGGTCTGGATGGTGTTTGAGGCCCCTCCCACATTTAGACCCCATATCTGTTCCTAACCAGGGTATTCTCTGACCAGCAGGTCTTGAGAGGTCAGGCCAACCTGTGGGCTCCCTCAGCATAAGAACTTGGGGTTGTAGAGGCTCCCATGCAGAACAAAGAAGGGGATTCATGCACTGTGCGATGTCACATGACACTGTCCTCACTCTACTTGAAGCCACACTGACATTCGTCCCTATGACCCTGAGAGGATGGACTTATCCCGGTCCACACACATGGTCTCAGATTCATCCTAAGGAACAGCAATGAGGGATTCCCCACTCACCTTGTGGCCCTCTGTAAACTATGAGCTTGGTCCCTCATCTGAAAGAGGATGGAAGTCTTGCACCATAGGGTGTGGGGACCAAGTCAACAAAGCTCACATACATGCTACTGAGTGCTCATGTCTCCACCCCTTCCCTCAAGAAGGACACATGGTAGCCTGAGAAGGGATAAGGGTGATGATGTACTTCTTACCCTGAGATCTGCTTAGAGCCTCCAAACAGGGGAGATTCATGAGCTTTAGAGCACTGATGGGTCCAGGTCTCCTCAGATGGAGTAAGTGGAGGCCCTAGACCTCCAGAGTGGACTCATGGATCTCTCTCCTATGTTCTGTCCTGTCCCTTCATTTCCAGATCGAGAACTGTCCACTCCACTCCTGGTGGTTCTCTTCCTGGGCCCCAAGATGCTGCTGCTCGTCACTGTCTCTGCCATCTATGTCCACAGGAAGCAAGGGATTGACTGTGAGTTATGGACGAGGAGGGCAGGGCAAGGCCCATCCCAGAAGGAGCCAGTTCAGTGGGAGGGGCAGCCCACAGGTCACAAAGGGTCAGCGCCCACCTGGGATAAAGAGCAGGTGACACACCTCCCTTCATGTCCCCGGAGCCTCAGGGATCCCTCTTGGAGGTTCCCAACTTCCAGGAAGACTACTGGGTTCTGTAAGAGGTGGATGAGGTCAGGGGCTTTGAAAGGATGTACATAGAGACCTACAACTTCTGGGAAGGGAGTGGGCTGAATGAGTGACAGCTGGGTGGGAAACCCCTTGAAGAGCATCTCTAGATTCTTTGGGCACAAGGAGTCCACAGTTAGCAGAATGCTGACAGGTGCCTGCTGGCTGCTCAGAGGACAGCTCCCACTCTGACCCTCTAGAGGACAGATTGAAGGGGTTTGGAAGGGGGATTGGGACCTAGGGAGGAAGGCTGAGGAGGCAGAGTCCATGTCAGGAGCTGCCTGTCCTCTCACAACAGGTGTCCCAGGAGGAAAATAGCACCAAGGACATAGGAGACATGTGAAGAACATTTCTGGAATGGTGAGAAGATCATGAAATGTGAACATGGGTCCATAGCTCCTTTCTTCATCCCCTGCTACAAGCCACCCTCAGTCTCTGCTGCCTCCTTCCTTCCATGAGAGGCCCATCCTAAGACAAGAAACAACTAGAAGCTTCCACAACTCTGCCCCAAATGCCTTCTTCGCCAGAGACCCACCTGCCACAGTTCCTTCTGCTCCTTCTCACTGTTCTTTAGACCCCATATTCATTCCTACTTGAACGGGTCTTCATACCTGGGTTTGAGCAGGGCCCATGGGAATGTCTTTGGAGACTTACACATGGATATCTCACCAGAATGTGAGAAACAAGTCTTTGTACAGACACCAGTTTATCTCTCATCCATTTCCTGGGGACTGTGGTCATGAACTACACAATCAAGTCCATGCTCTCATGGGTTATTCCTGCCAACTCCCAGACTCCCTAGCCTTGCTAAGGTACTTCAATCCATCTTGAATACAAATGAATCCCCTCCAGGTTTGAAGGGAAAAGCAAGGATTCTCATCCCATTTGCCAATCTGTCCTACTCCTCAAACCCAGAGAGAAGATTTCCTCCTCTCCCTGTGATGGGAACACTAACTCTACTATCACCTTCGTCCTTTTTGGCCCTCTGCTCATGTACACGTGCAGAGGTCCAGAAGTCAGGAACCTTCCTTGATTTCCTTCTTTATATCCTATATTTGTTTCTGCTTTCATAATGTATGTCCAGTAACCAGATGGTGTTACACATTCTATACTTGGACAGAAAATGAAGCCTTATTTGTGATGCTTATCGACTTCTGTGGTGCCGATACACCCAATGTGGCCAATTTCAAGCTGCCAACAGTTATATAACGAGCTTGAAAAATTCCTGAAAAGCTCTCAGGTGCGAGTGCAAGCTTCCTCCCTCACACCAGTGAGCTCCACCCAGAACCTGCACTCTGCTCACTCCTGTCCTGCTGCCCCGTCCCAGCCAAGAATATCCCATCTTGGGCCATTGCTATCTCTCTAAAGACTCTCCAGTGTCAGCCACAGTGATCCAATGGAAGTAGAAGTCAAACCATATGCCTCCTCTGCTTCTTCCCACTACAGATGTGCATGCCTCAGTCTCTCCTTCTTTCAAGCTCTTCTCACATATCAGTCTATTAAATACACCTTCCATTAACCACCCACATAAAATAGCAATTCCTGTATTTCACACAATCCCCACAGCTCATATCCGAACTGAACCTTTCCCTAGAACTTAAGATCGGCCAACATGATAAATGGAGACAGTGCTCTTCTGCATGGTGGTGCAGGACCGACACAATGATGATGGACCTGAAACCATAGGAAGTGATCTCAATAAGCAGAACAAAAAGTTCACATTTTTTCTGTGAATTTTAGAATCTTTGATCAACACATTGGAAACCCTCCAACTGACACTTAGGGATGTATAGGGACATGAAAAGACAGTAAAACTATGATTCATTTGGTAAACTGTCATCTGAAACAATAGAAAGGGAGAAAGGCCGAGTGGGGTGCCTGGTGGCTCAGTCAGTTAAGCGTCCACCTCCTGACTTGGGCCCAGGTCATGATCTCACAGTTCATGGTTTCAAGCCCTTCATTGGGCTCTGCCTGAAGAGCACAGAGGCTGCTTGGGATTTGTCTCTTTCCCTCCTTGGTTTGCTGTCTGTCTCTTAAAAAGATAAAAGAAATCACATTTTAAACTTTTTAATTTAAAAAAGGAAAACTTGAAAAGGGAATGGTTTTTTTAAAAGACTGATCTAGAGAAATTTGCAGAGTGCTTGCCTCCTTGTAACTGCACAGTTTACAATAAAACAAATTCTCTGTTATCTCACTTATTTCTCAATTGGGACCAACTTCCAACATTATTGCACTTCCAATGCTGTGAACTCCTTACAACATATTTGTGAATATTTTCTGGTGTCACTTCTTCTGGAACATTTTCATCCACCCTACCCCCTTCCCCCTTCCTCGCACCATCCTGAGGTACGTGGTAAGCTTGCCTTCACTCTGCTCCTCTGCCTGCATATCTAGACTCTGAAAACCATACCCTTGGCAGCATTTCCATGAATGTCACCATGGCTTCATGAACCCCACTCGCATTCGCTTCGAACTTCACCTCTAGCTTCATCTTTTCTCGATTCTCCGGCACATTTTCAGCTTGGTGCCCGTTCCTTTTCACCATTTTTTCACTTTTATACAATGTCACCTGGTTTCATTGCAGGGAGACCAAAAGTCAACACAACCACTCACTTTGCTATTGTGGTAAAGAAACATCACAACCCCAATATCCTGGCACCTTGATCTTAGACTTCCAGGATCTGGAACTGTAGGAATTGGTTCCCATTGTACAGGGCATCCAGTTTATGGTGTTTTATTACAACATCCCAACCCAATACAAAATCTAATAAATTATAAGCTTTGCTTAATGATCATGTACCGATATTGATTCATTATTTATAACAAATGTAGCATACATAATGTAAGACATTAATAAGAGAGGAAACTGAGGAGGGGCAAGATGGCGGAGAAGTAGGGAGCTCCGGACCTGCACTCATGCCCAGGCCTCACATGGAAACAATCTGAAGCCATAGGAAACCGTACCACACCCAAGAGATTGGGAGAGAAAGGATGCAGATTCCACTGAGAAAGACTTCTAACGTGAGTGCGAACTGGGGAAGTAAAAATTGGGCCTGGTTTGGAGACTGGAGAGACGGGCCACCCCCTCCGTGGGGAGTGAGAGGGGAAAAAGAGCGTCCGAAACAGAAAAACCTCCACTAGGGGGAAAAACCTCCGCTCGGGGTGTAGAAAATCTTGGCACACAAAATACCTGCGCGTCAGGCCCCTCCACGCTCCTAGTCGACCCGGAGGGGCTTCGCTCGTGGTTTGCTTCTTTGTGCAGGCTCCTGGCCAGCTGGGAGAGGCTGCGCACCTGCAGCCATTACCCTCGAGGTGGGCCTGGACCCCTGAGGAGGCGCGTCTGTGCTCCTAGCTGGCTGGAGCTCTAGAGGGAAGGCAAAGCGCTAAAAACTGGCAGATGTGACCTCGAGTTCGTGTTTTGAGTGATTGAGACACAGAGGGCACTTGATCTCACTCCAGTGGGCTCAGCGCATCGGCAGACAAAGCCCCCCGCCCCGCCCAGGCCCCCCAGCCCCACTCGGAGGAGAAAGGAGCAGAGGCTTCTGGCTCCACCCCCAGAGCCAACCTGGAAGTTTAGAATCGCCCTGAGGGGAAAGCCAGGGGATCGCCTGAGGCAATTTCAGCGGGGTGCTTGGCCTAGGATTTGGAGGCTGGGACTGGCCTGGGTTGAAAAGCGCAACAAACTTTGGCTGAGCCCCTGGCTCAGGAAGTTTACACGCCTATAAAAGCGAGGTGGAGCTCGGCCACTGTCCTCCCTGCAACCTCCACGCAGAACTCCCGCCTGACTCATTGGATCACACCACGCCCATCCCTGCTTAAGAGCTGCCCTCCTCCCTTTCCCCCCTTTTTTTGTGTGTGTTGTTTCTGTTTCTTTTTGTTTTGGTTTGGTTTGGTTTTGGTTTTGGTTTTTTTTCTTTTCTTTTCTTTTTTTCCACAGAACACTGACCTGATTACCTTTGGTCACCGGTGTACTTAAACAATCAAATTTAGTCCATTCTGTAGATGGAAATTCTACACCTCCCGACCTTTTCATCTCTTTCTCTCAGGAGTAAATAGACTATATAGTTTCTCTGGATAATTCCAGCATCCTTCTCTCACCTATCCAACCATATTCTACCCTTTACCTCTTTGAAAAAAGCTTCGTATCCCTTCTGCCTGTTCATTCTATTTCCAATTGGGCCTCATCCCGCCCGGTCTTCTCTCTCCTTCTCTATGCTCTTCAACCAGCACTGCATACACACGGCTACTTAACTGTAGCTGGAAAATCCGGTTATATGCTTTAAACAGTCCTTTGTCCATTGGTTTTCTTCTTTTTTCCTTTTCTTTTCTCTTTTTTGACCCTTTTGTGTATTTTATACTCCCTATTATTCGCCTTCCCTCCTCCGTCTTTTCTCTTAACTTTTTCGTTTTCCCTCTCATTTTTCATGTTAGTTGAATTAGCCTGTGCGTTTGTGTGCTCCTGCTCCCTGTGTGTTTGTCTGTCTGTTTTCTTTTCCAGGGCTACCTCAAGAAACAAGCCAGAGTACACAAGGTGGAGAGTCCCAAATATCACTATGAATAGGAAAATAAAATAACCAAGGTCCCAACAAGAGAGACCAAGAGATACCATTCAATATACACTCTCTGAAAGGATAGGCCCTGGTCAGTCAAAGAGTCTTCTTGGATATAGCAGCGCTCATAGATAGAGAGATAACAGGTCTTTAAAACCAACAAGAGCCGGAAAGCTAACTAAAATGACAAAATGAAAGAGCTCTCCTCCAAAGAAACTCCAAGAAGAAATGACAGCTAATGAACTGCTCAAAACAGATATCAGCAGCATAACTGAACAAGATTTTAGAATAATAATGGTAAAATTAATAGCTGGGCTTGAAAAAAACATAGGGGACATCAAAGAAACTATGGCTACAGACAGAATGGAAAATAAAAATAGGCATGAAGAATTAAAAAATGCGATAAATGAGATCCATAATAAATTAGAGGCCTCCAATGCACGGATTGAAGAGGCAGAAAGGAGAATAAGTGATTTAGAAGACACCATTATAGAAAAACAAGAAGCTGACAAAAAAAGAGACAAACTTGGCTAAATTCCTAGCAGTGGTTTATCTATACCATGGAATACTACATGGCAATGAGAAACAATGAAATCTGGCCATGTGTAGCAACATGCATGGACCTTGAGGGGGTTATGCTGAGCGAAATAAGTCAGGCAGAGAAGGACAAATATCATATGTCTGCACGTATAGGAGGATTAGGAGGAACTTGACAGAGGAACAAGGGGGAGAAGAAGGGGGGAAATGGTGGGGGAAAGGGAGAGAGGCAAACCATGAGAGACTCTTGAATGCTGACAAAAACTGAGGACTGATGGATGTGGGGGGGAGGGGGGATGGGCATGGAGGAGGACACTTGTGGGGATGAGCACTGAGTGTTATGTGGAAACTAATTTGACAATAAACTATTTGTAAAAAAAAAAAAAAGAGACAAACTGATCCAGGAACATGAGAGAAGAGTTCGAGAGCTCAACGACAGGTCAAACGCAACAATATCCATATCATAAGAATCCCAGAAAAGGAAGATAGGAGGAAAGGTGCTGAAGGAGTCCTGGAACAAATTATAGCAGAGAATTTTCCCCTACCTGGGAAAAGAAGTGAACGTTGAAATACAAGAGGCTCAGAGGACCCCCCTCAGACGTAATCTGAATCGACCTTCTGCAAGGCATATCGTAGTAAAAATGGCAAAATATAAGGACAAAGAGAAACTTTTGAAAGCAGCTAGGGAGAAAAGGGCCCTCACATACAAAGGGAAACCTATCAGAGTGGTGACAGATCTATCTACTGAAACATGGCAGGCCAGAAAGGAATAGCAGGTGATCTTCAGTGTGATGAACAGAAAAAATATGCAGCCAAGAATCCTCTATCCAGCAAGCCTGTCATTCAAAATAGAAGGAGAGATAAAAACCTTTCCAAACAAACAGAAATTGAAAGAATTTGTCACCACGAAGCCAGCCCTACAAGAAATCCTGAGGGGAAGGCTCTGAAGGAAAGGTTGCAAGAAACAAAGACACCAGAGACACCACCACAAACATGAACTCCACAAAGGACACAAAGACTCTAAACCCACATATCTCAATAATAACACTGAATGTAAATGGGCTGAATGCTCCAATCAAAAGACATAGGGTAGCAGAATGGATAAAAAAATAAAATCCATCTATATGCTGTCTACAAGAAACTCATTTTAGACTGGAAGATACCTTCAGATTAAAAGTAAGGGGATGGAGAAATATATATCATGCTACTGGAAATCAAAAGAAAGCCTGGAGTAGCGATACTTATATCAGACAAACTGGACTTTAAATTAAAGACAATAACAAGAGATGAAGAAGGGCATTACATAATAGTTACAGGGTCTACCCATCAGGAAGAACTAACAATCATAAATGTCTATGCACCGAATATGGGAGCTCCCAAATATATAAAACAATTAATCACAGAGAAACAGGCTCATAGATAAGAATGTGCTAATAGCAGAGGACTTCAATACTCCACTTACAGTAATGGATAGGTCAACCAGACAGAAAATCACTAAAGAAATTATGGACTTGAAAGACACTTTGGACCAGATGGATCTGACAGATATGTTTAGAACTCTACATCCTGAGGCCAAGGAATTCACTTTTTTCTCAAGTGCGCATGGCACATTCTCCAAGATAGATCACATACTGGGACATAAAGCAGCCCTCAATAAATATAAAAGAATGGAGATCATACCAGGCACACTGTCAGATCATAATGCTTTGAAACTTGAAATCAATCACAAGAAGAAGCCTGGAAAACCCCCCAAAACATGGAGATTAAAGACCACCCTACTAAAGAATGAATGGGCCAATGAGGCAATTAGGGATGAAATTAAAATATATATGGAAACAAACGAAAATGAAAACACAACAATCCAAAATCTATGGGATGCGGGAAAGGTAGTCCTAAGAGGAAAGGACATTGCACTCCAGGCCTATTTCAAGAAACTAGAAAAAGCGCAAGTCCGAAATCTAACAGCTCGCCCAAAGGAACTAGAGGCAGAGCAACAAGAACGCCCTAAACCCAGTAGAAGAAGAGAAATAGTAAAAATCGGAGCAGAAATAAACAACATAGAGACCAAAGAAATAACTGAACAGATCCATGAAACCAAGAGTTGGTTTTTTGAAAAAATAAACAAAAGTGACAAACCTCTAGCCAGACTTATCCAAAAGAAAAGAGAGAGCACCCAAATAGACAAAATCATGAATGAAAATGGACTTATTACAACCAACCCCTCAGAAATACAGACAATTATCAGGGAATACTATGAAAAACTATATGCCAACAAATTGGACAACTTAGAAGAAATGGACAAATTCCTAAACGCACACCCACTACCAAAATTCACACGGGAAGAGGTAGGAAATCTGAACAGACCCATAACTAGTGAGGATATCGAATCAGTGATCAAAAATCTCCCAACAAATAAGAGCCTAATACCAGATGGCTTCCCTGGGGAATTCTACCAGACGTTTAAAACAGAATTAATACCCATTCTTCTCAAGCTATTCCAAAAAATACAAATCGAAGGAAAACTCCCAGACTCATTTTTTGAAGCCAGCATCACTCTGATTCCCAAGCCAGACAGAGACCCAGCAAAAAAAGAGAACTACAGGCCAATATCCTTGATGAATACGGACGCAAAAATTCTCAACAAGATCCTTGCAAATCGAATTCAACAGCACATAAAAAGAATCATCCACCAAGATCAAGTGGGATTCATTTCAGGGTTACAGGACTGGTTCAACATTCGCAAATCAATCAATGTGATACATCACATCAACAAAAGAAAAGATAAAAACCATATGATCCTGTCAATAGATGCAGAAAAAGCATTTGATAAAATACAGCATCCCTTCTTAATAAAGACTCTAGAGAAAGTTGGGATAGAAGGAACTTACTTAAACATCATAAAAGCCATCTATCAGAAGCCTTCAGCTAACATCATCCTCAACGGGGAAAAACTAAGAGCTTTCCCCCTGAGATCAGGAACACGACAGGGATGTCCACTCTCACCACTGTTGCTTACCATAGTGCTGGAAGTCCTAGCATCAGCCATCAGACAACAAAAGGAAATAAAGGGTATCAGAATTGGCAAGACAGGAAGTCAAACTACCACTTTTTCAGACTACATGATACTCTACATAGAAAACCCAACAGACTCCACCAGAAGCCTACTGGAACTGATCCAAGAATTTAGCCAAGTTGCAGGGTACAAAATCAACGTACAGAAATCGGTTGCATTTTTATACACCAACAATGAAGCAACAGAAAGAGAAATCAAGAAGCTGATCCCATTCACAATTGCACAAAAAACCATAAAATACCTTGGAATAAACCTAACCAAGGATACAAAAGATCTGTATGATGAAAACTACAGAAAACTTATGAAGGAAATTGAAGAAGACACAAAGAAATGGAAAAACATCCCATGCTCATGGATAGGAAGAATAAATATAGTTAAGATGTCATTAATACCCAAAGCTATCTACACATTCAACGCAATTCCAATCAAAATTGCCCCAGCATACTTCTCAAAGTTAGAGCAAACTATCCTAAAATTTGTATGGAACCACAAAAGACCCCGAATAACCAAAGTAACACTGAAAAATAAAACCAAAACAAGAGGTATCACCATCACAGACTTTAACCTCTACTACAAAGCTGTCATCATCAAGACAGTATGGTATTGGCACAAAAATAGACACATAGAACAATGGAACAGAATTGAGATCTCAGAAGTGGACCCAAAAGTATACAGCCAACTAATCTTTGACAAAGCAGGAAAGAATACCCAATGTAAAAAAGATTTTCATCTTTAACAGATGGTGTTGGGAGAACTGGACAGCAACATGCAGAAGAATGAAACTAGATCATTTTCTCACACCATGCACAAAAATAAACTCAAAATGGATAAAGGATCTGAATGTGAGACAGGAAACCATCAAAACCCCAGAGGAGAAAGCAGGAAACAACCTCCTTGATCTCCACCGCAGCAACCTCTTACTTGACACATCCCCCAAAGCAAAGGATCAAGAGCAAAAATAAATGATTGGGACCTCATCAAGATTAAAAGCTTCTGCACGGCAAAGGAAACAACCCACAAAACTAATAGGCAACCAACGGAATGGGAAAAGATAGTTGCAAATGACATATCAGATAAAGGGTTGATATCCAGAATCTATAAGGAACTCACCAAACTCCACACCTGAAAAAGAAACAACCCAGTGAAGAAATGGGCAGAAGATATGAACAGACACTTCTCCAAAGAGGACATCCAGATGGCCAACAAACATATGAAACGATGCTCAGCATCCCTCCTCATCAGGGAAATACAAATCAAAAACACTGAGATACCACCTCACGCCAGTCAGAGTGGCTAAAATGAGCAAATCAGAGAACATGAGATGCTGGTGAGGATGTGGAGAAACGGGCACCCTCCTACACTGTTGGTGGGAATGTAAACTGGTACAGCCCCTCTGGAAAAAGTGTGGAGGTTCCTCAGGAAAGTAACAATAGAACTCCCCTATGACCCAGCAATAGCACTGCTAGGAATTTACCCAAGGGATACAGAAATGCTGATGCATAGGAGCACATGTACCCCAATGTTCATAGCAGCACTCTCCACAATAGCCAAAACATGGAAAGAGCCTAAGTGTCCATCAACAGATGAATGGATCAAGAAGATGTGGTTTATCTATACCATGGAATACTACATGGCAATGAGAAACAATGAAATCTGGCCATGTGTAGCAACATGGATGGACCTTGAGGGTGTTATGCTGAGCGAAATAAGTCAGGCAGAGAAGGACAAATATCATATGTGTGCACGTATAGGAGGATTAGGAGGAACTTAACAGAGGACCAAGGGGAGAAGAAGGGCGGAAATGGTGGGGGAAAGGGAGAGAGGCAAACCATGAGAGACTCTTGAATGCTGACAAAAACTGAGATCTGATGGATATAGGGGGCAGGGGGGATGGGCATGGAGGAGGGCACTCGTGGGGATGAGCACTGGGTGTTATGTGGAAACTAATTTGATAATAAACTATTTGTAAAAAAAAAAAAATAAGAGAGAAAACTGTGTGCACCTGTATACGGGGACTCTGTATGATTGTCTCAGTTTTTTCTAAATATAAAAATGTTTTACAAAATTATGTGTATTAAAAAAAATTAACATCTTGTCCTCAACTGAATCTCTGCCTCTTGCATCCCCTTGAGAGAAAATGCAAGGAAATGAATGGTGGGGAGATATTGTGTTTATATCCAGGTTTTATTTCACTTTGAATTTGAGATTCCTTCTCCCCCTTTCTCTGTCCTCTGCCAGAACTCACTCCAGGCACTCAGGGATCCCAGAAGGAGCTGCTTCCCAGTCCCCATGATAGTCATCCCAAATATTTCCAATTAGTAAAGCCCAAGTTAGTCCAGGTGTGAACAGAGAACTCTGATCCCTGGGGGTAGTTTAAAGACCTCATGTGGGGGGCAATTAATCCATATCCTGAGCCCAAGGAACAGAATTGGAAGGGGCTCTACAGAGCATGGTGGATGCTGTGTGTACCAGGTCTCAGGAGGTGGCCCTCAGCTGTCACCCTCTTGGGGATGGCCTCAGCTGAGGAGAGTCTCCATGCCCAAGGTCATGCCTGGTAACATCCTAGCTCCAGACCACACAGGAGATCAGCTGAGGTTGTCATTGAGACCTCATTGCAGCTCAACCTGTTCTAAACAATCTTGTTCCCTTCTTCTCTCTTCCACAGGTCTGATCCTAAAAGTATCCCTGAAAATGACTCGCTAGTTAATATTCATCTCAACATCAGTCTCTTAGGGTACCCAATGTGGAACAAGAGACTGTAGTCAGTACCAGAAAAAAGTGGGGCTCTTTTTGTCTCTAGGGGCCAAGCCAGTCATGGAAGAGTGCATTGTGTACACCGCCACATATCATATACATATACTACATACCACATTCCATATACCATATACCACACACCATATACCACATGCCATATACCATATACCATACACCATATACCACATGCTAGATACCATATAACACGTACCATATACCATATACTACATACCACATGCCATACACCATACCATATATCAGATACCAAACACTCTGGTTATATAAAAGCAATGAGAAACCACAAAACTGTTTATGCAAGGAGGGGTATAATCATATCTGTGTTGTAGAAGACCACCTTGGATAAAGGAGAAAGGAGAGCTTGTACCAGGCAAAACAAGATGGGGGTAGCCTATTAGGAAGTAGTAGTTTTCATCCAGGCAAGAGTGATGTTGGAGATGGAGAAATAGATTCAACAGGTATTTAGGTGGCAAAAGTATCAAGGCCTCTAGCGGGCAGACAAGGTGGACAAATGAAAATGCAGAATATGGTCCCTTCTTGGGGATGTATAGAGGATGTGCCACATACTGAACAGGGTCAAAGGGGACAAGAGAATGTCCAAGTGCAGATTATGAACACAGTTTTGAATATGTGAACTATACAAATGAAAATTTTGAAGTCAAAGGATATATAGGTCAGTCACCAAGAAGTGAATTCAGGATTAGAACCTTGACTGCATCTGGTTACAAATCAAATGCTGTTGACCATCAAGGCACTAAAAATCGCCATCTCTGAAGAGTTTAGAGTCTGATAGGAGGTGTGAAGTGTCCTGAAGGTCGGGGGAAGAGACGGATGCTGGAGCCTGAGGAAAGATTCTGTGCCACCTTCAGCAGGGGCCATGGATGGCTTCGGAGGATGGAATCCATCATTCCAGACATGGGGAGAGGGGAGTCTTGTCATCTCCTCTAGGCAGTTTGGGCCTGCTCTGCATTCTCCTCTTGTTCTCATACCCCTCCTGAACTCAACAGCCTGTAGATCCCTAAGCGGAGACAGGGCTCAAAAGGAACAAGTTCCAAAATAGCCCTAGCAGTAAGTGCATGACAGTGGACTTGTGGACATTAAGGGTCATCAGTTTTGTGTGAACTGAGAGTCTCTGGACACAGCCATTGTGTGTGAGTAGAGCCCATTCCAGTGTGACACAGTCAGAGACCAACATGGTGTTTCCATCACTTTCCACATTCCACATACCATATACCACACACCATATTCCACATGCCATATACCTTATACCACATATATGCATTTCTTGAGTCTGTCCACTCCGTTCCTCCAGAAGCCACTCCCCCTAATTAAACCAAGTGGAAAACACAGAGGTCAACCAAAGAGACTATTCCATCCACATCAGTGATGTGTCAGCCAAGGACGTGGGCATCTACTGCTATGTGAAGTTAACAACAGGGCTTCCTGTTGTGGTGTATGTATCTGGTTCAAGACCCTTGTGTCTGTGAATGGTGAGTACAGCCTGAGAAACTCCATCTCCTAGGTTTGTAAAGCTGAATTTTTCAATATATGAAACAGGTACCAAATCATCACTACATAATAAATACCGTGCCCCTTCGTCCACAAACAACCCTGTAGACTGGGATTCTACACATGTCTCTTCTGTCAGTCTGAGGCCTGTGTCCAATATTGTAGCAAGCCATGTGACAGACCGTGTCCTTTATGATGACCCAACCACCAAAACCTCAACACAGGTACAGAAAAACTCCAAAATCAAAAAAGATATTCAATAGGTTAAATGCAACTGCATGTGTGCACTGAATGGTCCAAAAAGTTGTTAAACTGAGCCTACAAGTCTGTCTGTCATTTCTGAGGTTTAGGGACAAACCTGAGCTCAAGAATATGCATTGTGTCTTTTTTGACCTACTTCCTGACTCCGACATAAGTCACAGACACTGTGGCCCCATATAATTTTGTAGATTTCGATGGAATCTCAACACGGGGAAAGTTAGCTCCCAAGCCTAATATCTCCTGAGACAAAACAAAGGGATCCACAAGCAGGCAGAACCTCTACAAGCCTGCACAATTCCACTCACTCATTGCTAACTGGAATGTCACTGGGGCCTGGTGACAGCCCCCTGAAGGATCACCACAATGCAGTGAAGACATCATTCCCCACACAGGAAATCTATGAATGGCTGTGGTCTACTACTCTGACTTCTGGGGAACCGAGAGACAGCAGGAGGGTTCTTGTGAGTCACCTGCTCCCAGGTCTCCTTCGGATTACTTGTCTTGAAGGAGTTGAGTCTCTCTCCTGATGCCTGATCTTTCCATGGCCTGCCCTGGTCTACCCTCAGCTCTGCTCTTCTCTTATTCTCTGAGGACAACCAGTGTTTCCTGCTTCTTGCCACTCCTGCATTAATTTTATTAAATACGGTGTGACTAGGGTGCCATCTATCCTTCTGGGGAAACTAGTTTCCTCAGTAATGTTCTCTTCAAGTCCAGCCACATTCCATGCCATCCACTGGCTATGGAACATTTACCTATTTCCCTCAAGCTGAAAAATGTGAGTACAGTTGGCTTAACTGCTGTTCTCCTGCATTTGGCTGTGGTGTCAGTGTAGGGACCACAGTCAGATCTCCCTGCCTTTGCCTAATGTTACACTGTAACATATTTTGTCTTCATATGAATTCTACTGAAATGCATAACATCTTACAATATTTTATCTTGCAGTTTTTCCTCATTATGAACACATTCTACTGTACAGCTGAAAATCCACTTGAAAAGAGCTCTAAAAGTTCTTAGATCCTAACTTCAGAAGCCAGGAATCATAAATGCATATAGCCTTAAAGTTGGGGTGTCCAACTAGCATGACAGTAAAACAGGCTGTGTCTGGTGTGTTCCCATGTTTGCCACTTGTGACCTCCTTCAGGTTACTGAACAACTCCAAATCCTAGCTCCTTCCTATGTAAAATCTCAGTATCTTGGGAGTCCAAAAGATGTAGAGTCTGTGAATCTTAAAATCTTAGAATTATCAAGTCATAGAGTGACTCAACTGACTTGTAGATTCCTAAATGGCATTTAATGTTCACCTTTGCATCTTTCATGGCCAAAGTGGAAAAAAGGAGAGAGCAAGATTTTGAGGCTTTCATCGATCCCATTCATTCTTTCATCCATGCATTCCTCCATCCAACCATGCATCACACATGCATTCATTCAATGCACAATCTCATTCAGCCATGCATTTACCCATGAAGGAACCTGTTAACAAGTCCCTGAATTCTCCTCCTGGGCAGGCCCATCTTGAAGGAGCTCCCTGACTCCCACCGTGGACTTCCTGTAGTAATTGTTTTGCTTTCTCTGGGCTGGGTCAGTTCCCACTACTGTGACAGTGTCCCAGTCTTCACCTTCCCTGGATTTGGTGGCTATTACCTGCCACGTGCAGAGATTCTACCCACATTTGAGCCAAATATATGACTCAATTCATTCGTCTAGCTCTGTCAGATGTGTAAGTGCCCCTTCTCCAGGGGTGATGTGGTTGCTTGCAAACTGTCAAAGTGCCAATAGAGAAATATAGTGGTATATCTTGGAAGTTTGTCATATCTTGTAGTTCTTTTGGAAAATAGAACTGTTGTTCAATTTATCTCTGTGTACCTGTTAATCTAATATGTGGTCTAGGTATAGAAGGAGTTCAGTAACAATTTTTGAGTAATAAACTACTCAACATTGTAATAACTATACAATATATACATATACATGAAAAGAATTTCTCCTCTATTACTTCAACCTTTATCATTTCTGAGATTGATAAACTGGTAAGGAACCTGTATTTGTGTTAAATCCATTGTAAATACTTGATACAATAAATGGCAAATATAAGCAATAAAAGACCATATACACCCACACTCAACGATCAAAATGAATGAAATCTTGTCATTTGCAATAATATGTATGAAGCTAGGTGTATCATACTAAGCAAAAGAAAGTCAAAGACAGACAAACACCATGTGATTTCACCCATATGTGGAATTTAAGAAATAATAGAGATGGACGTATATGAGACGGAATATAAGAAAGATAAGGAATCAAACCATGAGAGACTCTTAATGAAAAAGACCAAATGCAAGGTTGATGAAGGAAGGTGGGTGGGGGGTGGGCTACAT
>JAESUZ010001825.1:0-16298 GCA_017311185.1 Proteles cristata cristata | reverse complement strand
AGTAAAACACTCAATTAGTAATAGAAAAAGAACAACGTTTGAGAAGGTGGAAGAGATGCTTTGCTTAAAGACTAGTGGCCTCTGAATGATTATAGAGGTGGGTGTTGTGGGCCAATCAGGTCCCATTGGTGGAGTCTGAGAGGGGCAGAGGGTTTGCAAGGGGCTGCTTGAGCTTTCAATGACTTCTAGAAAGAGCTAGCAACAGTGGAGGAGCCAAGTGCTGGGTTCCTTTTCAAGTTTTCAGCTCACATTCGTTTAATTCACGGGCCACGTATCCATGTCCTTGTACGGGCACAGCGCTAGGGAAGAACGTGGAGAGAAAGTGTGGCAGCTGTTCTCTGGGATTTCACGATCTATAACATCGGGTCTAAAAGCTCCCATTAGTTCAGTGTGTACCTTAATAGTTCACCATTCACAACTCCCTTCCAGGGGGGTGGACACACCCCTAGGGCTTTGTTTTGAATGAAAGCAGGTGGGTATTCATGTGCTTACAGGGATTCGGAAATGTGTCTCCGTGGAGAAGCCCTGGTGTGTAACTCAAGGGCGTGGAGGTTTTCTCCACCTGGAGTGAGCACAGGCAGGGAGGGAACATAATTTCACAGCAACCTGGTGCACCTTCGCCATTTCAGGCTCGCAGTGAAGGTGAAATCGTGGTGGGAATTGTTCTAGAGGAGTCTGGTGACAGCGAGCCGCGGTGACTTTTAAGAAATGAAATCCAGCTTCGAGTCTGGAGGTTTTTCTTTTTAAAACTTGCTATTAGTGTCAAAACTGTTATTAACATTAATTTACCATATCAGCCAGACTTAGACATTGCTTTTTTTCTGTTGACATTAAAAGTACAGGAATAGTTACAGGGATGTTAAACGCCAAGATAAGTAATTTGCTTTTCATGAATATGCTATTATTCTAATAATTCTTTATTTGTGGATTTGGGACTGGAACTCGTTTCTTAAAATAGAGGATGTATATTACCTGCAAATACGGTACTGTTACAAATAACCCAAACTTGGTGAAGTGCAAAATAGAAGGATTTAAAGTACAAAATGTGGCACAACAGAATTGGTATGAGGCACAGTGTATAGCTTTTTATAGTGGGTATTCCATTAATGTGTGTGGATTTAATGGATGCCTGGATCTATACACAGATAGATTCCTTCTAGCATCTGCAAAGGAAGTGATGGTTTAATCCTCCGTATTCATATCTACATTAATATCAACATCATATATAGAGATTGATACACATCTATACTCTTAGCAAAAAAAAAAAAAAAAGGCTTATGGGGCTCAGTACAGGACTTGGTACACCGGGGTGTTTGGATCAAATTCAGTAGGCAGAGTTGGTTTGTTGGCATAAAACAACGTTCTAAAATTTGTTTCAGGGAGGGCACGAGCTCTAGTTTGCCACGTGCACGCCCTTGCCCACCGTCATTCCCAGCCCCCTCCTCTAGCCGGACTTGTGCGTTTTTGCTGCCCTCCTGTACCCAGGCAACATTTGTGTTTGCACCTTGTAGTATAGAGTCTTTGCTTCTCTCCCAAGTGACCTCTTGCTTTCTACTAAGAGCAGTGATAGAAAATCCAAATCCTTCCATTCTCTCCGAGTGCAAAGGGGTGATGATGACCATGTTGTTACAGTCTAGAAGTTGTATTGCAGGTTAACCCTTTTCCAAAGCCTTTTTATATCTACTCTACCCATTGGGACTACACAATAAGGGAGTATGATAGCTGTACTCCAGATCAAGTACAAAGGCCTAGGAAAACCACGAAACGTCCTTACGGTTTCCCAGACGTTTGGAGGTACTGGGCTGGAGCCTGGGTCCCAGCCTCTTTGTCCTGACCGGCACTGTGTCATCGACCATAGGAATATCCACAGGAGGCACTTTCCTTCTGTGGTCAGCCTCTGGCACTGTGGAGAAACAGATGTACAGAAACCACTTTAAGGCTTTGTGACAAAGTCCATTGCCAAAATGGCACTTCAGGCCCTGTCATCTAGATTTAGGAGAGGTGGTGGTAGCCGCCTTCTTAAGTAAGCAGAAATCCTGGTTGCCCACAGTGATGTTATCTACTGGTGAGTAACAAATTACCCCGGAAATTAGCCACTTAACCCCAACAGATATTATTTCATATAGTTTCTGAAAGTCAGGAACCGGCTTAGCTGCGTGGTTATCATCTAGGGTCATGAAGCTGCAGTCAAGAGAAAAGCTGGTCTTTCAAGACCTAATAGCTGAAGCAACAGTCCATTTATGCCATATTTTTTTCTCCTACATAGTTTATTTTCAATAATATAAATCTGTAGATCTTAGCCCAAGAGATCTCTAGATAGAATTCAGAGGGTCAGAGAACTTGAATGAAAAAAAAGTATGTAATTACTAACCTCCACTTTGGGGGGAAATAAAGCTTTCTCCCCAGTTGTAAATGTAGGTAACAAATGACAATATTACCAGCAATACTTGCAGTTTTGTAACCAACCAGTAGAAATAACAGATATTTTATTATCAAAATATGGGAACTGTAGAGATGTCAAAGTATCCTTTACATGCATCATTACTTTGAAATTTTGGTGGTAATTACTATTGGAAATTAGCTTTTTTTCTGACTTCCATTTTATATATTTTTTAAATGTTTTATTTATTTCTAGGAGAGACAGAGAGAAAGAGACAGCGTGATCAGGGGAGGGTCAGAGAGAGAGGGAGTGACAGACTCTGAAACAGGCTCCAGGCTCTGAGCTGGCAGTCAGCACAGAGCCCGACGCGGGGCTCGAACCCACGAACCGCGAGATCATGACCCAAGCGAAAGTCGGACGCTTAACCGACTAAGCCACCCAGGCGCCCCATCTTATATTTTTTTTAATTTACATCCAAGTTAGTTAGCATATAGTGCAATAGCTATTTCAGTAAAGATTCCTTAATGCCCCTTACCCATTTAGCCCATCCCCTCCCACAACCCTCCAGCAACCCTGTTTGTTCTCTATATTTAAGGATCTCTTATGTTTTGTCCCCCTCCCTGTTTTTATATTATTTTTGCTTCCCTTCCCTTAGGTTCATCTGTTCTGTGTCTTTAAGTCCTCATATGAGTGAATTCATATGATAGTTGTCTTGCTCTAATTTCACTTAGCATAATACCTTCTAGTTCTATTCAGGTAGTTGCAAATGGCAAGATTTCGTTCTTTTTGATTGCTGAGTAATACGCCATTGTATATATATACACCACATCTTCTTTATCCACTCATCCATCAATGGACATTTGGGCTCTTTCCATACTTTGGCTATTGTTGATAGTGTTGCTATAAACATTGGGGTGCATGTGCCCCTTCGAAGCAGCACACCTCTATCCCTTGGATAAGTACCTAGTAGTGCAGTTTCTGGGTCATAGGGTAGTTCTACTTTTAATTTCTTGAGGAACCTCCATGCTATTTTCCAGAGTGGCTGTGCCAGTTTGCATTCCCAGCAGCAGTACAAAAAGATCCCTTTCTCTGCATCTTCGCCAACATCTATCGTTGCCTGAGTTGTTAATGTTAGCCATTCTGACAGGTGTGAGGTGGTATCTCATTATGGTTTTGATTTGTATTTCCCTGATGATGAATGATGTTGAGCATTTTTTCATGTGTCAGTTTGCCATCTGGATGTCTTCTTTGGAGAAGTGTCTATTCATGTCTTTTGCCCGTTGAGTTTGATAGGTTCCTTATAGATTTTGGATATTAACCCTTTATCTGATAGGTCATTTGCAAGTATCTTCTCCCATTTTGTTGTTGCCTTTTAGTTTTGCTGATTGTTTCCTTCACTGTGCATAAACTTTTTATTTTGATGAGGTCCCAATAGTTCATTTTTGCTTTTATTTCCCTTGCCTCCAGAGATGTGCTGAGTAAGAAGTTGCTGCAGCAGAGGTCAAAGAGGTCTTTGTTTGCTTTCTCCTATAGGATTTTGATGGCTTCCGGTCTTAGGGTTAGGTCCCTCATCCATTTTGAGTTTATTTTAGTATATGGTGTAAAAAGTGGTCCAGGTTCATTCTTTCGCATGTCGCTGTCCATTTTTCCCAGCACCGTTTGCTGAAGAGACTGTCTTTAATCCATTGGAGAGTCTTTCCTGCTTTCTCGAAGATGAGTTGGCCATACACTTGTGGGTCCATGTCTGTGTTCTCTCTTCTGTTCCACTGATCTGGTTTGTTGTTGTTGTTGTTTTGTGCCAATACCATACTGCCTTAATGATGCTTGGAGTCCGGGATTGTGATTTGTCAAACCAAACCTCTTGCTTTGGTTTTCTTTTTCAAGATTGTTTTGACTATTCAGGGTCTTTTCTGGTTCCATACAAATTTTGGGATAGTTTGTTCTAGCTCTGTGAAGAATGCTGGTGTTATTTTGATAGGGATTTCTGTGGCATATTCTGTTGGTCACACAAGCAGTGTAGATTTTGGGAAGAAACCACACAAGGATGTGAATAAATCCAGAAGGTGGGATTTTGAGGGGCCATGATTTCTGTAACAGAGGATGTATTCCCATTTATTCAGCTTGGGGAAAGAATTACCAGAGCTCAAAAGGTTGCTTTTCAATCTCACCATCTACAATTCTGCTTATTTAACTACTTGCCTTTTTTTTTTTTTTTTTTGCTTGATTCTTGGAACTAGTTTTGACTCACACTTAGAAGACAGCCTATAACCCAACCATAGGTACAAAGGGAAGGCTTCCCAACAGACACTTGGTGTTCCCTCGCTTTGGAGGGCATGTCCCTGAACGGCAGACTGTCTTCAAGGCAGGGGCTTTAAAGGAGATAAATTCTGAAGCTTTGTTGTCATGTGGATGCCGATGCTGTTCATTGCCAAGGTGTTCAGGGTCAAGCAGCCAGGATCAGGGGATACTGAATCAGCTTTCAGGGTTTGCTTTTGGGGAAGGGCCTTCCTAGTGAAACTTGGTTATTTTTGTTGAAAGTGTCAGACGCATTCCATTTAAACATTGTGTGCTAGCCACATAGGCTATATTTTAAAAACATTATGTATCATTTTGAATGATCTGCCACTGTAGTCCTTAATTGACATTGAAATGAAAATGCATCTGTTCTGTTTTATAACTTGAACATGGACCTTTTCCTGGAGCACCAGGAGAGAATAACTCTAGGTCAAGTGCAAGTTTTCAGTTTATCCTGGACTACCAACACCCTTGGCCCTAATCCAGTCAAAATCGTGGATCCCTGTGCAAACCAAACAGGCATTCACATCTAATACAGGAGAAATCTTTTTTAAAAACCTTGATGATATGTTCATTTTTTACAAAAAATTTACATAATGTGAGGTCCAGTACTAAGTTTTTCAAATATAGCATTTTAGCCATTTTTAGTTTACATTTCGGTGGTATTTAATATTCATAGTTGTGCAACCATCAGCACGATCCATTTCCAGAACTTCTGCATCATCCCATATTGCAACTCTGTACTTATTAAATCCCCCCTCACAAGTGCCTGGAAATCCCCCTTCTAACTGTCTGTCTCTATGAGTTTGACTCTTCTAGGTACCTCACAGTGGAGTCACAGTGTTTATCCAAGATTTAACCAATGTTGTAACATATGTGGGAATGTCATTCCTTTTTGAAGCTGAATAATATCCCTTTGTGAAAGAATTTTATTTGCTTATCTTAAATCATTGGCCTGAAAAGACAGGCATCTATAACACATACCCTAAAGGCCTACTATGTTAGTCTCTAGGGACAGAGGCTGGATCCTGCCATCTTTCACTTCCCCCTTTAGTCACTCCAGCTTGCTGCCATCTCCCAGAATGGAGCTTGTACCTGCCTTTGGTTTCAATCTTGTAGCTACGCACGGGACACCCCTAGATCTCCTGGCTGACAGCCAGTGCAACTTCCCCTCTAGGGTTCCCCAAGACTGTAACCAACTGAAAGAGAGTTCTCAACCGTCTACCACCCCCAGGGTCCAGTAAGAGGTTAGAGACCCAGGCAATCATCGTTCAGTGAAATAAGCCTTTCATCTTATCTTCATAGCTGTGGCTGGAGGGGCAGGCTTCCAACAAAACCTACAGCTAAGGGCTGACAGTAACCCTTGCCAGAGACCTTGGAGGACAGGTGCCAACTTCACGCTCCTTCTGCCAACCACCAGAGCCCCAGTAGCTTCTGGAGAGGAGACTGTACCTGTGTCTGGTGTCGTGGTCTTCAGGGCTGCCACCCAGCGACATTCCTTGACCTTCTACCTCTGACAGTTAGCTACCACCCCCTGGGCACTGCACAGACAGTAGGCCGAAATACACCCCCCAGTCTTTCTATGAAAGAGGTGTATTCATTTGTCCAGGAGCTGGGGCCTCAGGGAGGGCTTTCAGTTTGGCACAGACCTAGGGCCCTCATGAGGTGCACACTAAGGACAGGGGCCGGAGGAACTTATCTTTCTGTTCACCCTCTGTCTTGCCCCACGTCACCAGTATCTACTAGAGAGGAACTGGTACACTGCTCAGATGCCCTGATTTTTAGCAAGTGCCACGGATTAGCACCTCTAGATGACCCGACGCTGGTGGTCAGCAGGACTTAGCTTGCGGTCCCACAGGACTGTATCTATAGGCTTGCCTCATTTGACTGCATTTTATATTATTTGCGGATACTGTATTTTCTACAAACTGAAGGATTGTGGCAACCATGCACTAAGGAAGTTATTGGCACCTTTTTTTCCCAAAAGCATTTGCTTATTTTCTGTCTGTGGCACATGTTGGTAATTCGTGCAATATTTCAAACTTGTTAATCTTCTATTTGTTACAGTGACTAGTGATCTTTGATGTTACTATTGTAATTGTGTTGGGACACCACGAATTGTGCTCATGTAACATGGCGAACTTAATCGATAAATGTCTTTGTTCTGACTGTTCCAGTGACTGGCCATTTCCTCATCTCTCTCCCCCTACTCGGCCACTTATTCTCTGAGACACAAAAATACTTAAACTAGGCCAGTTGATAACCTTACAATGGCCTCTCACTTTAGATTGAAAGCTAGAAATGATTAAGCATAGTGAGCAAAGCATGTTGCAAGCTAGGCCTCTCACACCAGTTAGCCAAGCTGTGACTACAAATATAAAGTTCTTGAAGGAAATTTAAAATGCTACTCAAGTGAACACAGAAACCATAAGGAAGCAAAACAGCCTCATTGCTGATATAGAGAAAGTCCTACTGGTCTGGATAGAAGATATAAGAAGCCACAACATTCCCTTAAAACAAAGCCTAATCCAGAGCAAGGCTCTCTCCAATTCTGCAAAGGCTGGCAGAGGTGAGGAAGCTGTACAAGAAAGTATTTGAAGCTATCACAGGTTTGTTCATGAGGTTTATGGAGGGAAACTAGCATAAAAGTCTAAGTTGAAGCACCAAGTGCGATATAGAAGCTGCAGCAAGTTATTCTGAAGATGTGGCTCCGATAATGCATGAAGATGGCTACCACCAATAGATACTCAGTGTACACAAACACAGCCTTCTACTAGGAGATGCTCCCTAGGACTTTGATAGGGAGAGAGTAGAGTTCAGATACTACTTCAAAGCTTTAAAACAGAGGCTGAGTTTCTTGTTAGGGCCTCACATAGCTGGTGACTTTAAGTTAAATCCACCACTCATTTCCCACTCCAAAAATCCTAGAACCCTTATGAATTATGTAAAATCTATTCTGCTCTCTATAAATGGAACAAAGCGTGGATGAGAGCACATCTGTTTACTATAAGCCTAACTGACTATTTTAAGCCCCCACACACAAAAGACTGCTTTTAAAAATACTACTGTACACTGACAATATACCTGATTACCCAAGGGCTCTGGTGGAGATGTATAGTGAGAATGGATGTTGGGTTAGCAGGCATGAAAATAACACTATTCTTCAGCCCATGGATCAAGAGTCGTTTTGACTTTCAAGCCTTTTGATTTAAGAAACATATTTTGTAATACTGTAGCTGCCACAGCTTGTGATTCCCCTGGGGGAGCTGGGCAAAGTCGGTTGAAAAACTTCTGGAAAGGATTTACCATTCTAGGTGCCATGAAGGACATGTGTGATTCAGTGGAAGCAGTCAAAATACCAGCATTCACAGGAGTTTGGAAAAAGCAGATTCTAACCTTCACAGATGTTCTTGAAGGGTTTCAGACATCAACAGAGGAAGAAATGGCGGTTGTGGTATGGGTTTCAGATGTCAGCAGGCGAATAAGAAAGGGAGCCTCAAGATGTAACTGCATTGCTGCTGTCTCATCATCAAACATGAATGGATGAGGACTTAGGTCTTCCAGGTGAGCAAAAAAAGCAGTTTCTAGAGATGGAATCTACTCCTGGTAAAGATACTGTAAAGACTGTAGAAATGACGACAACGGAGTTAGACTCTTACATCAACTTGGTTGATAAAACAGTAGCAGGGTTTGAGAGGATTGACTCCACTTTTAAAAGAAGTTCTCTTGATAAAATGATGTCAAACAGCATCGCACGCTATCGAGAAATGGTTCCTGAAAGGAGAGTTAATAGATGTGGCAAACTTCATTGTTGTCTTATTTTAAGAAACTGCCACGGCCGCCCCAGCCGCCTTCTACCACCCTCATCGGTCATCATCCCTCAGCACTGAGGCAACACCTCCCACCAACAAGATGATGACTCACTGAGAGCTCAGAAAATGGACAGCATATTTTAGCAATGAAGTATTTTAAAATGAAACTTCTGTATTATTTTTTAGACATAATGCTATTGCACACTTCAAACACTACAGGGTAAACATAACTTGTGTGTGCACTAGGAAACCAAAAACTTCTTTTGACTCGCTTTAAAATACACTAAAAATAAAATACACTGCTTGGATAATCACAAAGGTTTGAGAGACAACCAAAGGCTAGGGCAGGGTTGAATGGGAAGTTTCATGTGTGACGTGAGGTTACTCCTCCTACACTGGCAAAGGTGGCTGATTTATCTAATGCACAGAAAACACCACAGAGTGTCAAGGAAAATAGACAAAGGAATATGTTCAAAATGAAAAAAACAGGAAACCTCAGAGAAAGTCCTTAAGGAAGTGGAGATAATAGAACTCTTCATACCTTGAAGAGTTCAAGGTATGGCCATAAAGATGCTCACTGGGGGCGCCTGGCTGGCTCAGTTGGGGGAACATGCGACTTGTGATCCTGGAGTTGTGAGATGGAGCTCCACATTGGGTGTGGAGGTTATTTGAAAAAAAAGATGCTCACTGAACCTGGGAAAAGAACAGATGAACACAGTGAGAACTTCAAGGAGAAAGAAAATATAATTACATACCAAACGTGCCACCTTCTAATACCATATACAAAAATTAACTCAAAATGAAGTCAAGACCTCAATGTGACACTTGAAACCAGAAAAATCCTTGAAGAGGATATTAGTAGTCATTTCTTTGGCATCAGCTATAGCACTCTTTTTCTAGATATATCTCCTCAGGCAAGGCAAACAAAACCAAAAATAAATTATTGGGACTACATCAAAATGAAAAGCTTTTGCATGGAAAAGGAGACCATCAACAAAAGAAAATGACAACCTCCTGAATTAAAATAGGTATTTGGAAAGGTTATGTAAAAACTTAACTCAATGCTAAAAAACCAAAACCAATTTAAAAAAATGAGCAGAGGACCTGAATAGAGATTTTTCCAAAGAAAAATAGAGGGCCAACAGGCATATGAAAAGATGCTCAACATCATTCATCATCAAGAAACTGCAAATTACAGCCACAATTAGGTATCATCATCTCCCACCGTTCAGAATGGCTATTATCAAAAACACAAGAAATAACAAGTGTTGGCAGAATGTGGAAGAAAGGGAACTCTTCTACATTGCTGGTGGGAATGTAAATTGGTGCAGCCACTATGGAAAACAGCGTGGAGGTTCCTCAAAAAAATTAAAAATAGCAGTATCACTATACAACCCAGAAATTACTCTTTGGAGTATTTACCTAAAGAAAACAAAAACACTAATTTGAAAAGATATGCATCTCTATAGTTACTGCAGCATTATTTTTAATAGTCAAGATACGGATCCAACAGAAGTGTCCACTGATACACAATGGGTAAATATGTGGTGTGTGTAAAGATGTGTATATACACAATGGAATATTACTTAACCACAACCAAGAATGAGATCTTGCCCTTTGTACCAACATGGATGGACCTAGAGGGTATTATGCTAAGTGAAATAAGTCAGACCAAAAAGGACAAAAGGACAAATACCACATGATTTCACTTTTATGTGGAATTTACAAATCAAAATAAAAAAAACAAATTCATAAAGAAACTGGGGGTTGCCCTGGGGCAGGGAGTGGGTGAATGAATTATGTGAAGGGGGTAAAAAGGTACAAACTTCCGATTATAAATTAAATCACGGGGAGAAAAAGTACAGCATAGAGAATATAGTCAATAGTATTTTCATAACTGTGTAGTGACAGGTAGTTACTATATCAATGTGAGCATTTCATAATGCACATAATTGGCCAATCACTGTATTGTACACCTTTAAGTAATCAAATATTGTATGTCAACTATAAAGTAACAGAAGACAAATAAATGGAAAGATACCTCTTGCTCATGGATTAGAATACTGCTAAAATGTCCATACTTCCCAAAGTAATCTATAGATTGAATGCAATCCTTATCAAAATTCAGTGGCAATTTTTTTTTTTTACAGAATGAGAACCAACAATTCTAACACTTGTATGGAACCATAAAAGACCCCAAATTGCCAACAGAATCTTGAAAAAGAAAAACAAGGCTGAAGGCACCACACTCCATGATTTCAACTCTATTACAAAGCTTTAGTAACCAAAATAGTGAGGTATTAGCATTTAATACAGACATAGTTCACTGGAACAGAGTAAAGTGTCCAGAAGTAAGTCCACACATACATGGCTAATGACATTAGTAAAAACGAGTCAAGAATATATGATGGAGGAAAGGATAGTCTCTTTAATAAACGATGCTGGGAAAACTTGATAGTCACATGCAAAAGAGTGAAACTGGACCACTATCTTACACTATACACAAAAACTAATTCGAAATATATTAAAGACTTGAAACCGTAAAACTCCTAGGAGGAAACATAAGCTATAAGCTGCTTGACATCTATCTTGCCAATTTTGTTTTTTAGTTTGATATCTAAAGCAAAGGCCTCAAATACAAAAATAACTGGGACTCTATCAAAATAAAAACTTCTGCACCTAAGAAACCATTAACAAATGAAAAGGTATGCTACTGAATGGGAGCTAATATTCGTAAGTAATATGTGATAAGAGTAAACAAGTCAAAATATGAAGATGTCATTATAACTCCATAGTACAAAAAAGCAGCAATCTGATTTACAAATGGATACAGGATCTGAATAGACTTATTTCCACCGAAGACATACAGATGGCCAAGAGGCACCTGAAAATATGTTCAACGTCACTAATTACCAGGGAAATGCAAATCAAAACCACAGTGAGCTATCACCTCACATCTGTTAGAATGGCTGTTACCAAAACAACATATTAACAGGTGCTGAACAGGACATGGAGAAAAGGGACCCTTGTGCTTTGGTGGTGGGGATATACATTGGTACAGCCACTATGGGAGGTTCCTCAGAAAGTTAAAAATAGAGCTACCATATGATCCAGCAATCCCATTTCTGGATATTTATCTGAAGGATATGATAACACTAATTTGAAAAGATGTATGTACCACCATATTCACTGCAGCATTATTTATAACATCCAAAACATGGAAGCAACCTAAGTTTCTATCAATGTATAAATGATTCAAGAAAATGTGTATATACACACACACAGACACACACACACACACCATGGAATATTATTCAGCCATAAAAAAGAAAGAAATCTTGCCATTTGCAACAGATTGTTGGGCCATGAGGGCATTATGCTAATAAATTAGAGAAAGACCAATACTGAGCTGTCTCACTCATTTGTGGAATCGAAAACAAACATACAGAAAAACCTCACACTCATCAATACCGAGAAGATTGGTGGTTGTCAGAGGAAGGGGATGGGTGTGGGCAAAATGGGTGAAAGGGGTCAAAAGGTACGAACTTAGTTATAAAATCCATCATGGGGATGTAATGTATAGCATGGTGATTATGGTTAATAATCCTGTATTGAGTATTTGAAAATTGCTAAAGGAGTAGAACTTAAAAGTTCTCATCACAAGAAAAAAAAATCTAACTATATACAGTGTTAGATGCTAACTAGACTAATTGTGGTGATCATTTCACTACATGTGAACTATATAGTGAATCATCATATCTCTGAAACTAATGTTATATGTCTGTTATACCCCAATAAAAAAAAAATAAACATGAGCATAGACATTCCCCCTCCCCACTTATTTACTGCTATATCCTCCAGGCTTAGATTTATGCCTAAAGCATAAATAGCATGCTGTCAGTAAATGTTTATTGAAGGAATGAGTGGTCAACTTTAAGATTTGTCATGCCAAGAAAACCCTCCATAGTGTTTTATAATATGCAAAATGTTTTCAATATCCATCTGAGAAATACTCAGCTCCATTTAAGTTGGGGGGAAATAGATTGTGTGTATACATATTTATATTATGTATATATATCACATTTTGTTGATTCATCCATTAATGGACATTTGGATTTTTTCCATCCTTTGGATATTTTGGATAATGTTGCTATAGGTATTCCTATACAAATATCTCTTTAATTTCCTGCTTTTAGTTCTTTTGGTTATATACCTAGTAGTGGAATTTCTAAATGTTAGGGTAACTTCCATACTGTTTTCCATAGTGACTACACCATTTTATATTCCACTGCAATGCAAAAGCGTTCTAATTTCTCAACATTCTCTCTAGTGCTTGCTACGTTCTGTGTGTGTGTGTGTGTGTGTCTGTAGAGAAAATAGATTATAAAATAATCATCCCAATAGTACTGCTGTTAAGACTGGATTTTACAAAACGTAAAATTGAGTTTGTGGGTCTCCATTTCCTACTTGAACTTTTTTGACAGTTGGTTTAAAAATGCACAAGTAACATGAGTCAACAAAAGCTTCTTACTATGAGAGCGGGTAATTACCCAGAGTTGGTCAGGAGCCGGGGCTCACCTCTCAACTGGGTGCCTTGGGCAAGTTCCTTTGCATCAGTTACCTCTAGGATTGTTGGGTGGGTTAAATTGTTTCATTCTTTAAAGTCCTTTAACAGCATCAAGGCACATGTCAGGTATTGTTTCTAAGGGTTAGTTTTTCTTGTTTACTGATTTGGCCAAAACAAATTCTCTCCTTGAGTTCCACCATGCTTACCAGAAGTCCAAACTAGATGTAACTAGGATATTTTTCTTTTCTGGGGGGGAAGTTGGGGGGCAGTTAAGCTGGAATCTCTCTGAAATGCTGAAAAGTTTGAACGCATTTGTCAGGACATTTAATGCCTCACTAGATGTGAAAAACTTCTTGAAAAGTTTGTAAGAAGAGAAATAGAAAATTCGTTTTATTGGGACAGTTTTTTCTTGGGGGAAAAAACTTTATAAATGGAAATCTCTCAATACAGTTAAAGAATTAACTTAAATACCTTTTCTTTATGAAAATGCCTTGCCATGGTCTTCATTATTTTTCTCTTTCTAAAGTGCTTTTCTTCCCAGGAAGCTCATTACAAACTGTCTGCTGGCCTGATTCAGTTTAACTCCTTTGCGCAAGAACCATGCTTCATAACGCACCAGAAACAGATCACAGAGCTTGCAAGCTGAGACCCAGAGTTGTTCTGCATAGATACTGCATTACTTCAAGCATGACATCATTGTTTATCATAAAAGATTCAAATTATTTCATTACTATAGGCATAATATTCTCAGTTACGAGCTTGAGTCAAATTATACTAGAGAAGCCCTAGATTCCTTAGAAAATGAGCTTCTAATGGAAATGCTGACATCCATTAACAGTGGGAGGGCTAATGGCTGCCATTATAAATATACTTTAAGATTATAATAATAAAAATACATATTTTCAATTGACTGCTAGAAGTTCAAGGATTCTTTTAAGGTTGCTATTAATAATAGACCACCCTATCCTTCTGGCATTTGATTTTATCTCATAAATGGGCTTCCTAGAAGGTAATGCTGTTAGACTACAGGATTTTTTTTCTGTTTGATTTTGCGGGGGTTGGAAGTCTTTTGGCAGAATTATCAATGCCTTTAATGGAAGGTGAATAATTGGTAGGTTCTTAAGAATTGTGGAATTTTAAGTCTGAAGAGGTTCTTGGCAATCAGCAAGTCATCTCTATTTGTAGAGAAAACTTGAGATCCTAAAAGCGATGGGCCAAAGCTTATAAAAGGGGGTGGTGTAATTGGTGATGTGCCCGAGGCTCTAAAATCCCCTCACCTCTGTCATTGTTGTGGTGCCCTTTGGCTTCACCTTGCTTTAGAAAGCAAAGGAAAAAAAAAATGGAGAAGAAAAAAATCCCCAGCAGTCCAATTGCCCACGTTAGTCACTGGGATGGTGCCCCAGTCTTTTCTCCATCCGCGTGTATCGATTTCCTTTTACAAAATGGGATCATGCAGAACATACTGTTCTCAAGTCGTTTTTATGTTGCAATAGCTCACAGACATCTTCACATTATTAAGTATTCTTGAAGGACCTTTCATCAGCTGCCTAGTGTATCAGCTCAGAGTTGGGCAAGATTTCTCTAACCTATTTGAGAGCTTTGTGGTTTTGTCTTTATAACACTGCAATGAACACCCATGTACCCAATGAGTCTTTAATTACATCTCTGATGCTGTCTTCAGGAAAAAAGTTTTTATACCTGTTGCCTAATTACTCCTTAAATAGGCACCACTATTTTGCCCTCCCACCAGCAATAACAGGCATGCGGTCTTTTTCCTGAGCCCTCACCAGTACTGGCCATTTAAAAAAAAAAAAAGCCTTGGGAAAGTAACATCACCAAGATGGTGACATATGTCATTTCTGACTTTGCTCCCCTTCACAAGAAGAATTAACAACTCTTCCTAGACAAGACACCACTGAGAGAATCCTAGAACAAGGCAGGGGAGCTATATGCAGACTTTGTTGTTCCAAGCCCAGCCCAGCCCATTACACAGAGAGGTCTCTGCGGAGCCTCCAGGTTTTATAGCGGAAAGACGGAGCCCAGGACAGACATTCAGCTCCCCCAGCATCGTAGCTCACTTCTTGGGCGCCCTCACTCTGGTCTCACCCTATAGGAATTGCAAGGCAATCTGTGGGGAGGGACCACTCACTGTGAATCCGACAGGGAAGGGCTTCCAACAACCCTTGCCCATGCTGGCAAACTGAGTTCCGACCAGCCGTGCCCAGGTAGTAGTCTCCGCTGGTGGCTGTGCTGATCTGTAGAGCCAGACAGTGGCACAGTTGAGTTCGGGAAACTCAGTGGGGCCCTGTTCTGCCCGACTCTGGTCCTAAAACAAAGCCATTTTTCTGGGCCTGTAGTCTGGTCTGCGTCTGTGCTGGCAGAGGAGCTGAGTTGTAGCCCTCCGCCGTCCCCCAGCCCCCCAGTGCTGAGTGACGCTCTCAACCGTGGCCCACCCAGCAAGGCGGGCAAGAACAGTCAGGAGAGCTACTCAGGGCAGCCACGCTCGAACCAAGACTACGGCAGGCAGCGCTGGTGGCCTGTAAAGCCAGTGCTATGTGTGGAGGGTCACTGGCTCCACCCAGACAATGGGACTAGTTCATAGCTTACGCACTCCTGGGTGTAGCTCCCCACCCCTCCTGACCAGAAGGCCTGATCTGGAAAAGTGGGAGCCTATTTGGAGCTGGCCCTATCATCCCTCCAGGCGAGGGAGCGAAGTCACAGCTCCGCCCACTGCTGAGTAAAGCTCCCAGCACCACCCAACCAGAAAGCTTGGCTGTAAGACCCGGAAAGCTGCATAGCCCAGCAGCATTCAAGCACAGAGTCCAACAGGCAGAGCTGACCGGCTGCAGAGCAGAGCTGGTGGCCCTGTTCAGGCAGGGAATTTGTGGCACCTTTCTGGCCTTGGAGCTACTTCTCTTGCTGTGCCTGGGTCCATCAACTAATTCATATCCCTGCCCACCGAACACAGGTTTCCGCCTGCCTGACCAGGGAACCGGACCAGAACACAGGGAAAACTATGGAACCCATCCAGCAGGCCTCTTACAGTGGCCCTTGAACAAGAGACCACAGCCCATGACGCTTCTCATGGACCGATTGTAGCCAGGGGGTCAAGTCCACAGGCTCGCCTGACTTAGGTACTCAAACAACTGGCTACATAGGCCCATTCTCTTGCCTAATGAGGGCAGGAAAGCCAGTTCATAGCCCCACCTCCTGCTTAGTATGGACTACTGCCAGTCTAGTAAGC
>JAESUZ010001824.1:0-26511 GCA_017311185.1 Proteles cristata cristata | reverse complement strand
TCAAAATAAATAAACTTTGAAATAAATAAATAAACTCAAATATATATTGTATTGGTAGATTTAACAATTTATCAAGTACAGTGAAACCTTGGTTCGTGAGCATTACTTGTTCTGAAAACATGCTTGTAATCTAAAGCACTTGTATATCAAAGTGAATTTTCCCTTAAGAAATGATGGATACTCAGAAGATTCGTTTCACAACCCAAAACTATTCATATAAAAATTATCACAATACTGTAATATAAAATAATATAGAAAATACAAAATATAAAGAAAAATAATCACATTAACCTGCACTTACCTTTGAAAACCTTTGTGGCTGGTGTGAGGAAGACAGAGGGAGGAGGGCTATTGTGTAGGATGGCTGTCACTATCACAAATGGGTGTTAACGACAGTACAGTTTTAATAAACTCTTGTCCTCTACTGTATTTTATGTAACTGGCAATAAAGTGGCAGAGGAAGAGTCTCTATCTGCAGGCAGCCTGACCTAGAATGAAGCAGAGCATTCCTAAGCTTACTCTTGTATGGAAAAGCGAAGGACTGTCCATAGATGCTTTGAAGTGACAAAAAAAATACACTAGTGTCAGTCGTGGGCACTTTCTAATGTTCTGAAAAATCACTGATTTCAGCCAAACATGGTGGCCTGAGACCAAGCATCTGAGCATGGGACACCAGCACCCACAATCCCACAGAAAGCAAGAGGGAGAAAAGAACCATTGGCTCAGTTGTGACCATGTGACATTTGGTGTCAGGTAGTACTCATGGTGCAAGACATCGCTCATTTATGAAGTTAAAACTTATTAGAAATGTTTGCTCATCTTGGGGTACATTCGTAAAATAAATTATTCACAGTCAAAGGTTTAGTGCTTTTTCTCCTTAGGGTTTTTTTTCTTTTTTAAAAAATCTAATTTGATACCGTATATAAACTACAAATTAGATGGCTAAGTATTGTTTGGATTCTTTTTTGGTAATCAAAAAATATTACTTAATGTGATAATTTTATTACTATTCGTATATATATATAGAAGGTATATGTAACCTTCCATAAAATCTAATATACTAAGAATTACTATCAGCATTTCTATCAATAAATTAAGTTCAATATTCTAGGCCTTTTTAAATGATATTCACAGTTTTTTCTTTTGCCGCTGGAGTGTAAGTTCCGAGAAGGATAGAACTATTCCTTTGGTTGAATGATACATCTCAGGCATGCCATCTGGAACATATTAGGTGCTCAATATGTATTTCTTGACAAAATAATTAACATGTACACATTTTTATTTTAATTGAAATATCCATTGCTGTAATGCCACATCTTAAATACCAGCTTAATGATATAAGAAAATGGAGGCTAAAGGAATTCATATTACCTTCTGTGTGTATACTTTCAATATGGTATTTAGATTACAATGTCTATTTCCATTCAGAAATTTAAGACAATCTATCAACAGTGGAAATTTCACTTTTCAATTTTATTTTTCTGTTTCAGTAAATATAGTTGGTTGAGTCAGGAAGGTCATGTCATATCTTAGAAAGGAAAATCATGAAAACAGATAAGTTTTATTTTCAGGTCTTAGATACTCTGGTAGAGGAATCAACTCCACCCTTCCCCAGAGAGGGAGAAGGTTTATTTTAATGGTATTTTGTGAGTAACATTAGGTGGGAAAATGGTATTTGTAACCTGGTTAATAATTGCCAATTAGTTCAAAAATTGGAGGTTGAGCTTAAGAAATTGATTATCTGAAGCATTCACATAAATTGGATCTCTGAAAAGAATATCCCAGAGGAATGAATGAATAGCTAGATTTTTCTCAAACGAGGGTACTTTCAATTTAGAAGCCTTGATTTTTTTAAACATAAAGAGTGATCTATTAAGAGTACTCTAAAAACATTTTAATATTTCCAAAGGGATACAAGTGTCAGCCTTTTGAATATGTTTTGATACTTGAGGTTCTTAGACGTGCTTTATGGCAAGACAAACTGCATTCCATAGGTGTAATGTGACTTAAGCTGTAATTTGCCTTTTAATCTTCTCTTATAAATTGCTTTTAAAAATGTAAAATTAATAAACAGTGATTTCTGAGCTTTTTATTAAGTCCTCTGTGTAGCAGATTATTTATAAATTTATAGAAGCTTAAATTAATTCTAGATAAATTATTAATGAGCTGTGAGCGTTTAAAGCCTTAAAAATCTCTTACATGCTCAACTACTGTTTTAGCAGGAAAATTTGGCCTAATAATTATTAGATTTAATAAGATCATTTTCAATTATCCTTATCTATAGTTACATTGTTCTCACATTGGGATTTGTGTGTGTGTGTGTGTGTGTGTGAGAGAGAGAGAGAATAAAGTTAGAAATAAGCAGAAAAATGGGGCGCCTGGGTGGCTTAGTCGGTTAAGCGTCCGACTTTCGCTTAGGTCATGATCTCGCGGTTCGTGGGTTCGAGCCCCGCGTCGGGCTCTGTGCTGACTGCCAGCTCAGAGCCTGGAGCCTGTTTCAGTCTGTGACTCCCTCTCTCTGACCCTCCCTGCTCACGCTGTCTCTCTCTCTCCTAGAAATAAATAAATAAATAAATAAAATAAAAGAAATAAGCAGAGTAAAGAAAAAATTTCATGATCAAATAAAGGTGGTGAGCAACTTGGGGCGCCTTGCATGAATATTGGCCTGCCTGACTAGGTCATGATTTTCGCGGTTCGTGGGTCTGAGCCCGTCAAGCCTGCATGACTGCCAGCTCAGAGCCTGGAGCCTGTTTCAGTTCAGACTCTCTGGACTTCACCACACTGTCTCTCTCTCTCTCTCTCTAAATAAAAAAAAAGAAAAGAAAAGAAAAGGTGGTGAGCAACTCATGTTTGTTGTTAACGTTTTCTTTACCATTTAATTTTTTTAATGGTAATTTATTTTTGAGAGATAGGCAGAGCGCATGCAGGAGAGGGGCAGACACACAATCCCAAGCAGGCTCCAGGGTCCGAGTTGTCAGCACAGAGCCCTAAGTAGGGCTTGAGCCCACAAACTGTGAGATCATGAGCTGAAGCTGGACACCTAACTGACTGAGCCACCCAAGTGCCCCTCTTTTCTTTGTCATTTAACATCATGTATACTCAAGGTAGTTCTCCATTCAACTGTTAAATTATATTAACTATACATATATCTAGTAAAGTAGGGGCTCAATAATCTGCATCATTAATGTCCAGCAATTTACATGGGAAATTTCGAATCCCAAATTATACATGGCATTCTAATGTCAATCCTGACCAAAAATGAGTTCCTTGAATGATTAAGTCTTCAAAGCTACACTTAAAATACTGTTTCACATATGACTTGATGATTTAGCTCATATAGTAATATATCCTATAGTATTGCCTCTAAAATATCATCCTCAGCTTATTGAGTGTCCCATGAATAATATTTTTTTATTTTAATGTATATTTATTTTGTTTTTTAATTAAAATTTTTATTTTGAGATAATTATAGTTTCATCTGCATTTGTAGAAAATAATATAGAGATACCACATTATCCTTTACCTAGTTTCCACCAATGATAATATCTTGCAAAACTGTAATATAGTATCATGGCCAGTATATTGACACTGTTACAGTGAAGAGAAGGAACATTTCAGTTGCCGTAAAAATCCCTCATATTGCTCTTTTGTAGACAGCACATATTTGGATTATGTCTTGTAGTCCCATTTTGCTAATCCCTGTCTTTAATTAATGTTTTCAGGTGATTTACATATGATTTAATTATTGAAATGTTAACGACTAGGTCTGGGGTTTTTTTGGTTTCTGTTTGTTTTCTTTGTTTTCATGGCTTTGTTTCCTTTATTTCCTTTTCCCTGCCTTCCTTTGGGTTACCTGAACATTTTTTTAGAATTCCATTTTGATTTATCTGTAGGATTTTTTTTTTTTTTAATTTCTGAGAGAGAGAGACAGCGTGAGCAGGGGAGGGGCAGAGAGAGAGGGAGACACAGAATCTGAAGCAAGCTCCAGGCTCTGAGCTGGCTGTCAGCATAGAGCCCAACGTGCGGCTCGAACCCACGAACCCGTGAGATCATGACCTGAGCCGAAGTCGGACCCTCAACTGACTGAGCCACCCCGGCGCCCCTATCTGTAGGATTTTTAAGGTGATTTTGTTGTGTCAGTTTATTAATGGCTGCTCTAGGTATTGTATATATACAAAGCTTGTCACTGTCTATTGGTGGTATAATTTTAGCAGTTCAGATCGAAGAGGAAGGTCTTGCTTCCCTTTATGTCCACTGGCCATCACTCATTTATAATCTATTCATATATAATATTCACTTGAATAATATATTAAAGATATGTTCAGTTCAATATAATTATGTCTATATATTATACATATATAATATATAAGGTAATATCTTGAATATAACCACAGTATATAGTATTATAATTTTTATTTGATTCAGCATAATGTGGAAAACTCAAGATGAAAAGGAAAGCCTATTATATATATCCATTTTTTGCTGACAATATTCCTCCTTCCTTCCTCATGTTCTAAGTTTCCTTCTTTTGTTACTCTTTCTATTTTTAAAACTTTTTAAAATTACTTCTTTAGTGTAGATCTGTTGGTAATAAAGTCTCAATTTTCCTTCATCTGTGAATTTCCTGGTTCTCCTTTCCTACCCCAAAATATTTTCATTGTGTAAAGTATTTCAGGTTAACCACTGTATTCTTTTAGCACCTCAAATATTATGCCACTTCTTTTTGGGATCAATGGTTTCTTATGAGAAAATGGGTTTCTTTCTAATTGTTTTTCCCTGTAGGTAAGATGCTGCTTCCTCTTGCTATTTTGAGATGGTAGTCTTTAGTTGTCAGAAGTTTAATTATGTCATGTCTTGCCATGCATTCTTTAGGATTGTTATGTTTGGGGTTTGCTTAGTTTCTGAAATCTGTAGGGAATGTGTGTTCTGACCAATTTGGGAAGTTTCAGTGACAATTTCTCTATACACTATTCTAATATTGCCCTCTTCCTCTCTCTTTCCAGGATTCTGATAACATCTTGGATGTTTTGTTGCCATTCCATAAATTCCCTGAAGCTCTACTCATATTTTTCTCAGACGATTCTGTTTTGTTCAGATTTAGTCATTTATGTTGTTCTGTCTTCAAGTACACAGATACTTTTCTTTGTCTTTATCAGTCTACTACTGTTCATGTCTGATGAACTTTTTATTTTAGTGACTGTATTTTTTCATAGTAAAATTTTCATTTGATTCTTAGTTGTGTCTTATATTTACTAGTACTTTGTGACTTTGGAAAGACTTTATATTTTTTACACCTGTGTCAGGTGTGTTCATCTTGACAGTGTTTTGTTTTTGCTTATGTGTTTAGTTGCTTTATCTACTTCTTTGTCTCATAATTCTAACATCTCTGTCCTTTTGGTTGTTGTCATTTGCTGCTCATTTTTTCCATGCATTTTTAGATCTGTTTCTTAGCATAATAAGCAATTTTCTGTTGCAATGTGGATGTTTTCAGTATTATATTACACAACTCCCGATTTTATTTAAATCTTCTCTTTGGCTTGGCTTTCTGTGATGCCAGTCTGGTAGGGGAAATGAAGGCATTGCCTCATTACTGCCAGTAGGGGTAGAAATACAATTTCCACACTCAGCCTCCATTGATCATTGATGGGGAAGCTCCTAGTTACTGTTGGGTGAGTGTAAGAATGTCAGTCCCTCATTAGGCCTCTCTCCCCTCGTACCTCTCTGGTTGACTGGCATTGAGGTATGTGACTATTGCTCCCTACTTGGTTTACAATGACATCATGGGGAAAGTATGGTAACCTTGTTCACACTGGGTGAAGATTAAAGTCCTGACCATCCTATGGCAGGGGGTAGGATGCCCCATTACTACTGGGGAGGGGGTAAAGTACAGTCTTTTCTTGTGGTCTCCACTGACTCGGGAGGCAGAAAGGGTCATCATTATTCCATAGCCAGGGATGAAATTCCACCTCCCTATTCAGCCTTCTTTGATGCTACCCCAGAGGGAATTTGGGTGCCTTGTTATAGCCATGCTAGCATAGAAGTCTAGTCTATCTGCTCAGCATTTGGTAGGGATGCATGTGGTTTTCTGTGCTGTCCTTTGGAATAGAGCAATTATGGTTTAAACGTTTTCTGTATTGTCACTTTTCCCTTCTCCTCGCTTCCTGCTAAAGAGAGAAGTCTTTTATTCTAGCTTTTCATTTGTCTACACCAGTTGGTGTTTTCATGTTGATGGTTTCTTCAGTTCTAAGCCTGGGATATATGAGGCAAAAGAAAAGCCAGTGAACTCACCTTAGTATTGTTCCTTGTGATTTGAAGTTTCTAGCCACTGTGCCACCATTTTCTACCTTTCAGAGCCTCTTTAATTTGAGAAGAGAAAAGTATAACTGCTCCATCTTCCTAGAAGCAGAAGAAATCTGTGGGCCATTATAAAGGCTTACAGTCAAAAGTATAAAGAGGCTAGTTAGTGACCATAAAAATGAATCCATTGATAAGCTTTTGGTCGATTTGCTGTGTCAGTTATAAGAATAGAGAGAGAGAGAGAACAGTCTTGAAATTTTATTGCACAAATAAAAGATATTTCTTTCACTTCTGAGTTAAAACAGCTCTCTTTCTATGTTAGGATATGTGCTTTGGAAACTTGGGTCTTGACACTTGATCATAAATCAATAGTCAAAAACACTAAGGAAGTTTCTTGCCTTATAAGAAGTAAAGATCTTAATATCAAAGGGAAATAGAAGGAGGAATGAGACAGAAGTGAAGTAAGAGATCGTTTGGATATATTCTGGCTTCACCCCCTTTACCAACTCAAATTGAAGGGTAAACCCAATACAGAGGAATAATGCCTTGATTGTTTTTCAGAGCTAGAATGGAGACCAGCTGATAGAAAGTTTGACACCAATAGCCATATCAGCTGCAACGTTGACAGAGGCAGAACTAGACGTGGTTCCACTGAGCTTTACTAAAAGTTAAAAAATTTCTTTTCCCAAAAAGGGAGGCTAAATGGAAGTTCATAGAGAGTGAACCAGTAGTAGCAAGGGGGAAGTGATGAGGCAGTGTTGTGACACAGGTTCTGCAATTCCAGACCTGATTCTTGGAATCAATTTACAGCTGATCCTCAGGCCAGATGGAGAGTGTGAATGAGACTTGGGTCTGCAGTGTGAGCTACACTGGAGGTGCAACTAAGTCAGGGATAGAAAGTATACTTGACTCCTCGTGTGCAGAGGGATGGCACATGGGTTCTGTGAGCTTTGGACTTGAAGAGGGAAATGCAGGAGCACATCCAGTGTCTGTGACAAAACTTCACGTCCATGAGGCCAGTGAGAGATCAGAGGAATAGCAACAGAAGGACTCTGCCTGCGTTTCCTGTGGCATTCTCTTGTATCCAAGTTTCAGTGTGGAGACACTGAATTACAGACACATATGTGTGCGACAAGTAAATTAGTCCTTAGGTAGAATTTATAACTTAAATTTTTTTTATAAAAACTTATCTAAACAAGGATGAAGTAAACCAACCTACATAAGAAGACTGTTAGAACTTAAAAATAAATGGCAAGTGTGTGTGTGTGTGTACAATGGGTCAGGATTAGAATGTTGTAATAGTTGTACATTCTGTTATATTTTTTTGCACATTCTCGTTTCTCTGTTCACATCCAACTAGTATGTCTATAAAACCCATTCAGTTAATATCTAGCTTCACTTGGGCTGGATGAGAGAAAATAGTTCTAAGTTACTGATATTGGAGCTTAGTATATAAGTGCCTACTTAGATTGCCTTGTAAGATACTGCTCAGATCCTCCAAACAGCCCCTCCACCCTGCAAATATCTGTCGTGGCACTCCTAGATGTTTTGAGAGAGATCTCTCTTCTCCATAAGGCAGAATGAGCCATCTTTGAACCAGTTATAAGGTTTAGAGAGTTACTCTCTGATACACAGCCTAAAATTATTTCCTCTATAAATGGCCTAGAGTTACCTCTCAGGGTCTATTTTTTCATTTAAAACTCTTTTATATTGAAAATAACGGTCTTAGAACCCAGTAATTTATTATAGAGCATGTTTTGGCTTTCCTTACAGATGTCATTATTATACCTGGAAAGAGTTCCATTTTGTATGTTCCATCGGAATTGTGGTAATTGCCCTATTCCTGGTAGAACTCCAAATGCAATGGAGGTGACTATTTCTAGAAAAATACTGAACCACTTGAATTGCAATTCTATCTGATGGTCCTTTCTTTATTTCACATATTTATTTTTCTTTTCCATTCTAGCCATAATGCACTTCATAGAACATTGTAGGTTTTTTTCTGCACATACTGTTAGACTTTTCTTAAAAATGAAAGTTAGCTAAAAAGGGTCTTTGGCATCCTGACAGGAAAGTAGAACTCCCAGTTAGTCACACCTGCCATAGCAAAATTGTAATTTGGTGACAAAGTAGCAACTGGCAGAAGCAATCAAACAGATGATGCTAGGTGGTAAGAGCATTTAAAAACCTGACACCAAATCACCAATAATCATTTGTGTCAAGCACTGATGTCTATCCCCTTCAGGAAGGGATTAAAGGAACAGGAAATACCTTGCTTATATAGGTGAGCAGTGGGAGAGTTACCATCAGATATCAGGTGAGCTTGGGTCTCCCAGGAATTTGGAGATAACCAAGCAATCTCTAAAGTCCTGGTTGTCAAAAAAAAAAAAAAAAGATCCTTGATACTAGAATGAAGTTGTAAACCACTGTGTATAAATGTAAAACCTGGAGACTGTCTCAGAGTTTAATCATGTGTCTGAATGAATATCATCAATAAGCTGCAAATCTGGTATCCCACTTTGCATCTTTTTGACTCAAAAATAGATGATCCGTATTCTAGGTTACTCTATGTTTCAGCTGGCTAATCTCATAAAAATGTTAAGTAGCAAACCACCTCAAATTTACTGGCTTGAATTGGCATGTTTTATGCTCCTCACCTATGGGTCCTCCATGAGTCCCAGGATGTAAGCTTTGCTCAGCGGGACACCTCTCTCAGCTGATGGGGCGCCTATTCCTCGTTGCAAATCTGTGACTGAGCTCGCACACTTCAGGTGCTTCTCATGCTCAGGAACCAGTGCGCTGGTGGGAGCACATGGTTCTCGTGCAGGACAGAGATAAAAGCGTGTCTCCTGAGTCTTTTAAGGTCTTGGACTGGAACTGAGGCTTCCTTCCACATCACCACAGGGCAAAGGAAATCCGTTGATATAAGTTCCAATGCAAGAAATGCAGAAGTGAGGCTTCAGCAAACGTAAGTTTATTAAAGAGTTTCCCTTCCTCTGCCCTACTCTGTGTTAAGACCAGGAATGGATTATAAACACTGAACGGTAGTGACCGGAGGGATGGTGGGTGGTAAGGGGAGATCCCCCACGTGCTGGTGCAGACTCCACATGCTGGCCTTCAAAACAAACGAGGAAACAAAACCCAGAACGCTGGTTTATCTGCTTGATTTCTAGCTGACCAGTCTGAAGGTCTTAATTTTTCCACCTGATGCAAAATAAACTTAGATCCAGAAACTTGAGCAACTCTGAATGTTCAGATTAAAAAAATAGAAATGGGAGGCAGGGAATGAGAATTCCATATACTTTTCTTTGTTAAGCTTTTTTCCTGTTTGCTCCTGAATTCAATTTTCATTCACTTAGTCCTTCGTTCCGTTTTGTCTTTCTGATTTCATTAATCTTGTCTTAAATTTTTATTTATGTTCAAGATGAATAGAATATTGTACCATTTGATATCTTTAGTAAAATCTATTTTTGAATAAGCCTCTCAGAAAACATACCATGCAGTAATACTATCTCAGATGTCTCAGTCAAGTTTTTTGCCGTAAGATGTCATTGAATTTTTGAGAAATTTTTTTTTGTATCCAACATGCTGGAGGACCTTGAGAGTAAAAGAAAATAAAAATCACATTTTCCCAACTTTTGATGATGAGCCCCCCCCTTTTTTTAAATGTTTGTTTATTTTGAGAGAGGGGGTAGGGAGGGAGGGAGAGGGAAACCCAAGCTGACTCTGTTCTCTCAACATGGAGCTCCACAGAAGGCTCCATCACATGAACCAAGAGATCATGACCTCAGCCAAAATCAGGAGTCACACTTAACTGACTGAGCCACCCACGTGCCCTGAAAATAAAGCACTTTAAGAGCTTCTTGACTCATTGCTTAATCATGATAATGGAATATCTCTCACCTGTGCAAGGAAATGCCAAGAGACTGTTTGAAATTTCTTTTTACCTGAAATGTTGAGATAAACTTGGGATTTATGCAGAAATGTTCGTAAGGATGCTAGTATGTGATGACTTAAAAAAGGGTCTTAAAAGAAATATTCAAAAATGCTTTCCAGAGTATTACAGTCACCCTCAACCTAAGCACAGCTTTACTTGTAATTTTTAAACTAGTACAGTATATGCAAATAGTATACATTCTAGTGTCTACATAATGTTTCATGAAACTGATACTCAAAATGAGGATAAATGTTAACTGCCAGTTATTATGTTTTGTTTATGCCATAGTGTTTGCATAAACATCAACTTATCTTTTCTTAAAATATATCCTATAAGTAAACTCCCAGAAACTAGTAAACAAGTGCATTCTTACTTGGATACATGTGGTTTAATTTGATTTTTGTAGCCCACTAGCGTTGGGCTCTGTGTTGACAATTCAGAAACTGGAGCCTGCTTCAAATTCTGTGTCTCCTTCTCTCTCTCTCCACCTCGCCCCCTCCCATTCATGGTTTGTCTCTCAAAAATAAATAAATAAGCAAACAAACATTAAAAGAAAAAAAGGATACTTCATCCAAGTGGTTAACCTGTTGACTTTTTTTTTTTTTTTTTTTTTACATCAACTGTTTCCAGGTCTGATCATTAACTCTGGGGTTTAGAACTGTGGTACCCTCAATCATCTGATGAATCTAGATACTGAGATAACAAAAGAACAATTTTGATTGCAGGGAAAATATTAAATTGGTGGTTTCCACTTTATGTAGTGGTATCTACCAGCAGTTCTTGTGAGCACCAGGCTGGAGAATGTGTACTATGTAACACTTTGAACAGAATTGTGTTCACATGCAGCCCATGCTTCTAGCCTAAACTGCCAGTCTTGGTGTCTTGTCTCTCTAACACCAGCCTGACACTGCCCCTAATTTCTATTGAGCAAAATAGCCTTAGGGTACCTGCAGCTTGAGTAAACTCTAGACAGGCTGCTCCCTGACTCGTGACCTTGACTTCTCTTTTCTTGAAGCCTTTACTTTAGAAAACTTGGAATTGAGATTGTTTTCTCTGCCTCTTTGAGATAGAAATCTCCTAGACTTGTGGCGGTTTTACAGCCCAGAAATGGCTTTCTCAAGGACTGAGAGCCATCCTTTCAAATGCAGTCCTCAAGAAAGAGAGTGTCTCTGTCTCCTAGTCTGTGTGGGAAGGCAGAAGACTCCATTCAATTATTAAAGTAGTGTCACTTAGCAAACACGAACAGTCTAATCACCTGAACGAATGTGCCTTTGACTAACTCCCAGTACTTGTTTTGTTAGCTCCCCCAAGTGCTTAAAAATATTCCTTTGTTTCCTTGGCATTGAATTCAATCTCTTTTTAAATGGAATAGTTTTGAATTAAGTCTTCGCTGTTCTACATCATTCAGTGCAGTTTTTCTTTGATACAAAGGTGTATCTCTGTTATCTATCTCTATCCATCTAGGTATACCTCTTGTTTTATTCGTGTGAAGAACCTTGAGAAATGTGTACACAAAGTCGATGTTGGCAGCTTGTGATAGCATAAAGTGTTTGATTTTAAACCTGTCTTAAAGAGTCATTCCACTCTCATATTTAATCTTTAAAGTCTTGTCTTTGTATTGTAGAGGCCATAATTGCTATGGAAATTGTGAGGTTACCTCTTCGAATAGTCAGTGGCATTGCAGTGCAAAGATAGGAAAACTTCATTGGCAGAGGAAGGACTCTGAGTCTAGAGCTTTTGTCAGTAGGACCAACATGCTTATTCAATCATTTTCTGCCTCATATTGGGATCCTCTATTTCTTTGGGCTCTACTTCCCCTCCCCCAATATTTATTTATTTTTGAGATAGAAGCACAGAGGAGGGGCAGAGAAAGAGGGAGATAAGATCCAAAGGGGGCTCCTCACTGACCATAGAAAGTCCGACATGGGTTCGGACCCATGAGCTCCCAAATCAAGACCCAAGCAGAGTCGAATGCTTGACTAACTGAGCCACCCAGGCGTCCCTAGGCTCTACTTGTAAATAGAAGGATTGGAGAAGAGGTATAGGAAGATGATGGTATAAGCTATAATTGAGGATCCTTCTCTTGAGGAATAGAAGGGAAGTGGCTAAAGATAAGACATGAATTAGAAAGTTGACATTATGACCAATCATACCTGAGCACTTAGGATCACATTACATGTTCATCATCTCTGATTTAATAATAGCACAAAACTTGGGGTGCCTGAGTGGCCTCATCAGTTAGATGTCTAACTCTTGGTTTTGGCTCAGGTCATCTTCTCACAGTTCGAGCCCCACATAGGCCTCAGTGCTGAGAGCATGGAGCCTACTTGTGATTCTCTATCTGTGTCCTTGCCTTGGTTGCGCTCTTTGTCTCTCTCAAATAAACTTTTAAAAAGCAAAAAAATACATTAAAAATAGGAGAAAACATATTTCTGTGGGTAAGACTTGTACCTATTTTGGTGAGTAAAGCTATATGAAATTCTGATAAATTGGGTCCCTTGATTAAAGATGCCTTATTTCATCATTTTCATGAAAGCTTATGTTGACCTGAAAATCCTAAGTACAAAAGACCATCTTTTTCTATAGAAAGATTATGTAAGCCATTTCTCGGGGCTCCCAACTGGTTCAGTCAGAAGAGTGTGTGACTCCTGATTGTGGAGTTGTGAATTCTCATTGTATAGAATCAATGAAGAAATAAGTTACATATTTCACACATGAAATCTAAAAATACAAATATCACAGAAGGCTAAGCCAATATATTAATAAAACTGTTAATAATGACTTATTCTCAAACATGAAGCTCTTTTAAATATTTGAGTTTTTCATAAAATAGAAAGTCTCCTGCTTCCAATTTTTAAGAAGATGGTGAGAAAGAAATCCTAAACTACCTCTGAAAAAACAAGTAGATTTCTCAAAACCAGGAGAAAAACTATGACATTTTTTCAATGATAAAGATGAATATATTCCATGAAGCAGCAGTTCAGTCTGTATACATTCAAAACATTAATGTGCATTTGTTCACAATTAAATATGTGCGAGCACGTTTATCTCCTTTATGTTTGTAAAAGTCAAAATTTGGAAATGGCAAAATAGCCAACTCTGGAGAAATGTGTGAACAAAACCCAGTGTTTGACCCACAGTCAAAATGGATAAACCAGGTCTGTATCTGTCAGTTTAGTTGAGTCTTGACAGTAGTATGTATCTGTGTGATGAGAGGGAAAATTGGAAAGAAAGTTAGAAGAATTGGAATAGAAAGAGGTAAACCCTAAGGGACTCTTAGATACAGTGAACAAATTGAGGGTTGCTGGAGGGGAGTTAGGTGAGGGTGACTGGCTCAATGGGGGATGGGTAGTACGGAGGGCACTTGTTGGGATAAGCAATGGATGTTACATGTCTAAGTTCTATTCTTGAAACCATTATTACACTATATGTTAACTAACTTGGATGTAAATAATATTAAAAAATTAAAATAGAAACTAAAAAGAAGACTTGAAATAAAACAAAACTATGACTATGAAAAATAAGGTACTACAGTATTGTCTATGGACTCACAAAGGCTTTAAATTTCTTTAAAACCTGCATTGGAAGAAGATGCATTGAGTTGAGGAAGGCGAGTGAGGACCATGAAATAAATGAGCAGTGAAGCTTCAGCTTCCTTTCAATACTTAATTTCTTAAAAGTCTGAAATCTGCGAATATATTCGAGGTTAATTCAATTCGCTTAAAAATACTGCATGACAAACATGAACAAATTAAGAATTTTAAGTTTAAATCAACTGATAAATAGTATTACCACTGTTGTAGTATTTTCCTTCTAATCAGGTGGTCAGGTGAAAAAGTTTATATATTTTACTATAAATTTAAGATTGGCGACTAGAAATCTAAAAAAATTCATAATATATACTGACTCAATGAATATGAAGGAAAAATGTATCTAATGCTTGAATGTGATGAGAACAATATGTAATGCTTGGAAGGAAGAAATGGAATTGTACATTTTTGTGTTTTTTCTTTTAAGACTTTAAATTCTCTCTGCACCCAACATGGAGCTCAAACTCATGACTCTGACATCAAGAGTTACATGTTGTACCAACAGAGCTAGCCAGACACCCCCTCATGTTCTTTTAAATGAAGTAAAATTATGTAACTTCTGAAAATTTCTTCTATTCTCAGCACAGACACTTTCTAAATTTCAGAGTTACTAGTATCTCTTGTAATTTGAAGTTTGGGCCAGAAACAAATCACATATTTTATGGGGTTTTCTCCTTGTTAATTTTTTTTTTAACTTGTATGATCTTCAGAAAACATATGGGGTTAAAACCAATTGAATAGATGCTATCTGAAGCCGTTGGAGATCTTCTGTCATTCTTCACATTTCTGACAGATAAACAGACCCATTGTTAGGATTATCTGTATTCTAAGTCCTTGTCCTTGATCTTGGCATGCCACACCCTTGTTGATCTGGCCCAAAGTATTCCCCACTCATTTTCCATCAATCTTCCTTCACCGACATGATCAGAATCTTCTTGTCATTCGACCATGTCATGTATCCACCTAGATGGACCTTATTTGCTTCTTCACATGTCACCTAATATCATTTTTTTCCTAAAAAAAAATGAGATTCTATAACCTACTTCATTGAGGTAGATTTGGATCTAAAGCTCTGAACATTTTTTATGGTTTACAGTTGATGAAGTATATTTTATTTTATTTTTAAATTTTTATTTATTTCTAGGAGAGAGAGAGAGCGTGAGCAGGGGAGGGTCAGAGAGAGAGGGAGTCGCAGACTGAAACAGTCAGCACAAAGCCCGACGCGGGGCTCGAACCCACGAACCGCGAGATGATGACCTAAGCGAAAGTCGGACACTTAACCGACTGAGCCACCCAGGCGCCCCTGATGAAGTATATTTTAGACATCTTCATTTTATAATATGAAAGTTTTTGCATAGTTGTAAACATTGCATTAATCTTAATCATTAGCTACCTGCCACAAGAATGTGTCTTACTGAGTAAGAGACTAATTAGGATCTTTAACACATATGCCATCTGTTCATATTACTCAAAGAATAACTGAAAGTAATTTGTCTCCCTAATTGAAATACTAGTGAGTTCTGAGCTGTAGTTTATTTATGTAAAAGTATACCATTTGAAGACACTTGCATGGTGTGTGAATTAAAAGATCAGACCAGCTTTGGGGCACCTGGGTGACTCAGTCATGAGCTCCTGGGTCTTACTTTTATTTATTTATTTATTTTTTTTTTACAAATAGTTTATTGTCAAATTAGTTTCCACATAACACCCAGTGCTCATCCCCACAAGTGTCCTCCTCCATGCCCATCCCTCCTCCCCACCACATCCATCAGTCCTCAGTTTTGTCAGCATTCAAGAGTCTCTCATGGTTTGCCTCTCTCCCTTTCCCCCACCATTTCCCCCCTTCTTCTCCCCCTTGTTCCTCCATCAAGTTCCTCCTAATCCTCCTATACGTGCAAACATATGGTATTTGTCCTTCTCTGCCTGACTTATTTCGCTCAGCATAACACCTCAAGGTCCATCCATGTTGCTACACATGGCCAGATTTCATTGTTTCTCATTGCCATGTAGTATTCCATGGTATAGATAAACCACATCTTCTTGATCCATTCATCTGTTGATGGACACTTAGGCTCTTTCCAGGTTTTAGCTATTGTGGAGAGTGCTGCTATGAACATTGGGGTACATGTGCTCCTATGCATCAACATTTCTGCATCCCTTGGGTAAATTCCTAGCAGTGCTATTGCTGGGTCCTAGGGGAGTTCTATTGTTAGTTTCCTGAGGAACCTCCACACTGGTTTTCCAGAGGGGCTGTACCAGTTTACATTCCCACCAACAGTGTAGGAGGGTGCCCGTTTCTCCACATCCTCGCCAGCATCTAGAGTCCTCTGATTTGCTCATTTTTAGCCACTCTGACTGGCGTGAGGTGGTATCTCAGTGTGGTTTTGATTTGTATTTCCCTGATGAGGAGGGATGCTGAGCATCGTTTCATGTGTCTGTTGGCCATCTGGATGTCCTCTTTGGAGAAGTGTCTGTTCATATCTTCTGCCCATTTCTTCACTGGGTTGTTTGTTTTTCGGGCGTGTAGTTTGATGAGTTCCTTGTAGATTCTGGATATCAACCCTTTATCTGATATGTCATTTGCAACTATCTTTTCCCATTCCGTTGGTTGCCAATTAATTTTCTGGGTTGTTTCCTTGGCTGTGCAGAAGCTTTAATCTTGATGAGGTCCCAATCATTTATTTTTGCTCTTGATTCCCTTGCTTTTGGGGATGTGTCAAGTAAGAAGTTGCTGCGGTGAAGGTCAAGGAGGTTGTTTCCTGCTTTCTCCTCTAGGGTGTTGATAGTTTCCTGTCTCACGTTCAGGTCCTTTATCCATTTTGAGTTTATTTTTGTGCATGGTGTCAGAAAATGATCTAGTTTCATTCTTCTGCATGTTGCTGTCCAGTTCTCCCAACACCATCTGTTAAAAAGGCTGTCTTTTTTCCATCGGATATTCTTTCCTGCTTTGTCAAAGATTAGTTGGCTGTATACTTTTGGGTCGACTTCTGAGTTCTCAGTTCTGTTCCATTGGTCTATGTCTGTTTTTGTGCCAATACCATACTGTCTTGATGATGACAGCTTTGTAGTAGAGGCTAAAGTCTGGGATGGTGATCCCTCCCGTTTTGGTTTTATTTATCAGGATTACTTTGGCTATTCGGGGTCTTTGTGGTTCCATACAAATTTTTGGATAGTTTGTTCTAGTTTTGAGAAGTATGCTGGTGCAATTTTGATTGGAATTGCATTGAATGTGTAGAGTGCCTTAGGTAGTAATGACATCTTAACTATATTTATTCTTCCTATCCATGAGCATGGAATGCTTTTCCACTTCTTTGTGTCTTCTTCAATTTCCTTCATAAGTTTTCTATAGTTTTCATCATACAGATCTCTTGTATCCTTGGTTAGGTTTATTCTGAGGTATTTTATGGTTTTTTTTGCAATTGTGAATGGGATCAGTTTCTTGATTTCTCTTTCTGTTGCTTCATTGTTGGTGTATAAAAATGCAACCGATTTCTGTACGTTGATTTTGTACCCTTCAACTTGGCTGAATTCTTGGATCAGTTCTAGTAGGCTTCTGGTGGAGTCTGTCGGGTTTTCTATGTAGAGTATCATGTCATCTGCGAAGAGTGAAAGTTTGACTTCCTCTTTGCCAATTCTGATGCCTTTGATTTCCTTTTGTTGTCTGATGGCTGATGCTAGACTTCCAGCACTATGTTAAACAACAGCGGTGAAAGTGGACATCCCTGTCGTGTTCCAGATCTCAGGGGGAAAGCTCTGAGTTTTTCCCCGTTGAGGATGATGTTAGCTGAAGGCTTCTCATAGATGGCTTTGATGATGTTTAAGTAGGTTCCTTCTATCCCAACTTTCTCGAGAGTCTTTATTAAGAAGGGATGCTGTATTTTGTCAAATGCTTTTTCTGCATCTATTGACAGGATCATATGGTTTTTATCTTTTCTTTTATTGATGTGATGTATCACATTGATTGATTTGCGAATATTGAACCAGCCCTGTAACCCAGGAATGAATCCCACTTGATCTTGGTGGATGATTCTTTTTATGTGCTGCTGGATTCGATTTGCAAGGATCTTGTTGAGAATTTTTGCATCCGTATTCATCAAGGATATTGGCCTGTAGTTCTTTTTTTTTTGCTGGATCTCTGTCTGGCTTGGGAATCAGAGTGATGCTGGCTTCATAAAATGAGTCCGGAAGTTTTCCTTCAATTTCTATTTTTTGGAATAGCTTGAGAAGAATTGGGATTAATTCTGTTTTAAATGTCTGGTAGAATTCCCCAGGGAAGCCATCCGGTCCAGGGCTCGTATTTGTTGGGAGATTTTTGATCACTGATTCGATGTCTTCACTCGTTATGGGTCTGTTCCAGTTTTCTATTTCTTCCCGTGTGAATTTTGGTAGTGAGTGTGTGTTTAGGAATTTGTCCATTTCTTCTAAGTTGTCCAATTTATTGGCGTATAATTTTTCATAGTATTCCCTGATAATTGCTTGTATTTCTGAGGGGTTGGTTGTAATAAGTCCATTTTCATTCATAATTTTGTCTATTTGGGTGCTCTCTCTTTTCTTTTGGATAAGTCTGGCTAGAGGTTTGTCAATTTTGTTTACTTTTTCAAAAACCAACTCTTGGTTTCATTGATCTGTTCAATTGTTTCTTTGGTCTCGATGTTGTTTATTTCTGCTCTAATTTTTACTATTTCTCTTCTTCTACTGGGTTTAGGGCGTTCTTGTTGCTCTGCCTCTAGTTCCTTTAGGTGAGCTGTTAGATTTTGGACTTGCGCTTTTTCTAATCTCTTGAAATAGGCCTGGAGAGCAATGTACTTTCCTCTTAGGACTGCCTTTGCCGCATCCCATAGATTTTGAATTGTTGTGTTTTCATTTTCATTTGTTTCCATATATTTTTTAATTTCATCTCTAATTGCCTGATTGGCCCATTCATTCTTTAGAAGGGTGTTCTTTAACCTCCATGTTTTTGGAAGTTTTCCAGACTTCTTCCTGTAATTGATTTCAAGTTTCAAAGCATTGTGATCTGACAGTGTGCATGGTATGATCTCTATTCTTTTATATTTCTTGAGGGCTGCTTTATGTCCCAGTGTGTGATCTATCTTGGAGAATGTGCCATGCGCACTTGAGAAGAAAGTAAATTCCCTGGCCTCAGGATGTAAAGTTCTAAATATATCCGTCAGGTCCATCTGGTCCAATGTGTCTTTCAAGTCCATTATTTCTTTAGTGATTTTCTGTCTGGTTGACCTATCCATTGCTGTAAGCGGAGTATTAAAGTCCCCTGCTATTAGCACATTCTTATCTATAAGCTTGTTTCTGTTTGTGATTAATTGTTTTAGATATTTAGGTGCTCCCATATTCGGTGCGTAGACATTTATGATTGTTAGTTCTTCCTGATGGATGGACCCTGTAATTATTATGTAGTGCCCTTCTTCATCTCTTGTGATTGTCTTTAATTTAAAGTCCAGTTTGTCTGATATAATTATCGCTACTCTGGCTTTCTTTGATTTCCTGTAGCATGATATATATTTCTCCATCCCCTTACTTTTAATCTGAAGGTATCTTCCCGTCTAAAATGAGTTTCTTGTCGATAGCATATAGATGGATTTTGTTTTTTAATCCATTCTGCTACCCTATATCTTTTGATTGGAGCATTCAGCCCATTTACATTCAGTGTTATTATTGAAATATGTGGGCTTAGAGTCTTTGTATCTTTTGTAGGGTTCATGTTTGTGGTGGTGTCTCTGGAATCTTTGTTCCTTGCAACCTTTCCCTCAGAGCATCCCCCTCAGGATTTCTTGTAGGGCTGGCTTCGTGGTGACAAATTCTTTCAATTTCTGTTTGTTTGGAAAGGTTTTATCTCTCCTTCTATTTTGAATGACAGGCTTGCTGGATAGAGGATTCTTGGCTGCATATTTTTACTGTTCATCACATTGAAGATCTCTTGCCATTCCTTTCTGGCCTGCCACGTTTCAGTAGATAGGTCTGTCACCACTCTGATGGGTTTCCTTTTGTATGTGAGGGCCCTTTACCCCCTAGCTGCTTTCAAAATTCTCTCTTTGTCCTTGTATTTTGCCATTTTTACGATGATACATCGTGCAGAAGATCGATTCAAGTTATGTCTGAGGGGAGTCCTCTGAGCCTCTTGTATTTCCACATTTACTTCCTTCCCCAGATCGGGGAAGTTCTCTGCTATAATTTGTTCTAGGACTCCTTCAGCACCTTCCCTCTCTCTTCCTCTTCTGGGATTCCTGTGATACGGATATTGTTGCGTTTGACTGTATCGCTGAGCTCTCGAATTCTTCTTTCCTGTTCCTGGATCAGTTTGTCTCTTTTTTGGTCAGCTTCTTGTTTTTCTATAATGGTGTCTTCTAAATCACTTATTCTCCTTTCTGCCTCTTCAATCCGTGCATTGGAGGCCTCTAATTTATTATGTATCTCATTTATCGCATTTTTAATTCTTCATGCCTATTTTTATTTTCCATTCTGTCTGTAGCCATAGTTTCTTTGATGTCGCCTATGTTTTTTCAAGCCCTGCTATTAATTTCACCATTATTATTCTAAAATCTTGTTCACTTATGCTGATATCTGTTTTGAGCAGTTCATTAGCTGTCATTTCTTCTTGGAGTTTCTTTGGAGGAGAGGTCTTTCGTTTCATCATTTTAGTTAGCTTTCCAGCTCTTGTTGGTTTTAAAGACCTGTTATGCTCTCTGTTTCTATGAGCACTGCTATATCCAAGAAGACTCTTTGACTTTCCAGGGCCTATCCTTTCAGAGATTGTTTTTTCAATGGTATCCCTCGGTCACTCTCGTTGGGACCTTAGTTATTTTATTTTCCTATTCGTAGTGATATTTGGGACTCTTCACCTTGTGTACTCTAGCTTGTTTCTTGAGGTAGCCCTGGAAAAGAAAACAGACAGACAAACACACAGGGAGCAGGAGTACACAAACACACAGGCTGATTCAACTAACATGCAAAGCGAGAGGGAAAACAAAAAAGTTAATAGAAAAGACGGAGGAGGGAGGGCGAATAATAGGGAGCATAAAATACATAAAAGGGTCAAAAAAGGGAAAAGAAAAGGAAAAAAGAAGAAAACCGATGGACAAAGAACGGTTTAAAGCATATACCTGGATTTCCCAGCTACAGTTAAATAGCCGTGTGTATGCAGTACTGGTTGAAGAGCATAGAGAAAAAGAAAGAAGGCAGGGCGAGACGAGGCAGATTTGGAAATAGAATGAACAGGCAGAAGGGATAAGAAGCTTTTTTCAAAGAGGTAAAGGGTAGAATATGGTTGGATAGGTGAGAGAAGGATGCTGGAATTATCCAGAGAAACTATATAGTCTAATTACCCCTGAGAGAAATAGCTGAAAAAGTCGGTAGGTGTAGAATTTACATTTACAGAATGGACTTGTTGTGATTGTTTAAGCAAGCTGGCGACCAGGGTTAATCAGGTCATTGTTTTGGGGAAAAAAGCGAGAAAAGAGAAAGAAGAAGAAAAAAAGAGAAAAGAAAGGGGAAAAAAAAGAAAGAAGAAAAAAGAAAAAAAAGGAAAAAAAAACAAAAAAAGGAAAAAAAAACAAAAAAAAAGGAAAAAAGAAAGAGGAAAAAAAAAAGGGAGGAGGGCACCTCTCAGGCAGGGATGGGCGTGGCATGATCCGATGCCTCAGGCGGAGGTTCTGCCTCGGCGATTGTGGGGAGGAGAGTGACGGTGCTCCAGTCCCTTCTTGAACCCCGTGCTGCAGCTCGCTTTTTTTTTTGGCGCGTCAACTCCCCGTTCCGGGGACGCAGCCGAAGTTGGTTGCACTCTTCAACCCAGGCCAGTTCCAATCTCCAAATCCCAGCCCGCGCCCGCTGAAGTTGCCTTAGACACAGCTTCCCAGACAACCCCCTCGGGCTATTCCAGGCTCCCTGCTGAGCTCTGGCGGCTGAGTCAGGATCACTGCTTCCTTCTCTGGGTCGGGCTGGTGCGCATGCGCGGGGGCTTGCCTGTCGGGTCCGCGTAGCCCGAGCCCGCTGGAGTGAGGAAAACCGGGTCTCTCTATGGCTCGTCACCTGAAACACGAACTCACAGGCACATTTCCCAGTTTTTAGCTCTTTGCCTTCCCTCTCGAGTTCCAGCCAGCCAGGAGCGCGGACGCCCGGTGTCTGCGTGGCTCTTTCAGGGGTCCCAGCCGCCCTGGAGCTACAATGGCGGCAGGCGCGCCGCTGGTTAGAAGGCTTTCTCAGTGGATTCTGCATCCTTTTTCTCCCAGTCTCTCAGGTTTTGTAAGGTTTCCAATGGCTTCAGATCTTTTCTGTGTGATGTATGGGCGCGAGTGCACGTACGGAGCTCCTTACTTCTCCGCCATCTTGCCCCCTCCAGAACCCTGATCACTCCTATTCCTATCTATTTGACTGTGCATTGTGTTGTTTTGATTTACAGCCCACTCTCAAATTCCTGGTTTGATCGTTTCTATTACCTGTGGTTGTCACTTGCAAAATTGAACTTTATTTTCTTTACCACTCTTACATACCTGTAGTGGATGAGAAATGGCCTTCTCTGTGCTTTCATTTTCACAGACTATCCATAAAAGAGTTGACTGGGAAGTCTCTTAAAATGCATATATGTAGTACATATAAAGGTATGGGCTGAAGGTTGGGGCAGGGGGGAGAGCCTAAAAGAAAAAATAATGAACAGACCTTGAGCACTAAAATAAAGGGAAATAAGAAAAATCTGCTGAATTCATGTTCCTGTGGTTAGAAACAAAGAGAGATGAGATGAAGAGCTGAAAACGGATTCTCAGGCTACCTGGTCTCCCTACTACTTTCTAAGTTAATTAATAACTCAGGAATGAATATCTTTCATGTTTAAAGCAGTAATTGTAACTCCTATCCCACAATTTTGTTTTGAAAATTAAATCACAAAATATGCAGTGCTCAGCACTTTGCAAGTATCTGTTTCAGCTTTGCCCTGGTAGTAAACACACATTCGAGCTGAGTCACTGAGGACTGTCTAATCATGGGACTCTTTATAAAGGGGAGGGTAAAGTCTAGGGAGTTAGTGAGATAGAGTAGTACCACAGGACTCGCAGCAGCAGGGACCCATTACCAGTCCTAGCAGGTGCAGGGGGTGGGGTGGGGTGGGTGGAGGGTTACTCATTCTACATAGAATAGAGGCTTCCAGACTAGGAACTGGGGTATACTAGAGAGATCCAGTCAATCCATGGCAAACTGATAAGCTAGCCCAGGATATCACACTATTTTTACATTTTAACTTTTCTGGAAAGGGAAGTCATATTTTATTTCTATTTTGAGTCAAGTAAATTTCTCCTAATTTACCCCTAGGACACAGAAGTGGTCTCTTTTTTTATTGGACTGCCATACTGTTTACATTTTGATTTCCAGCCCTGACTGTATTTCCCCTGCATTATTACATGACTATATAGTTTTAGGGTTTTTTTATTTTAAATGATAGGAGCTGTGTCTTTCTCATCTGTATTCTCTTTAGGTACTCAATAATTTGAATTGGAGACATAAATTTGATTTGCCCAATGGCCTTCAAGTTATTTCCTTCAGTGTTACTCATGAAAAGATAAAGGCTACAGACAAAAGAAGTGGAGATAAAGTAGCGAGTTACTCACAAGAGATAATGCAAAGCAAGCAGTCAGTCAAATTGATCAAAGTATTCATCAAATACTTACTGAACACAATTTCTCCATCAAGTACTCTTTTTCTAGTTTCCTGTAGGGCAAGAGAAGAATACTGGCAATCCATTCATTCATTTATTATTTTTGCCAATATTTATTCATATGATCAACATAGGGAGCAGGAGAAAGATCAATGTCTGGTATGGGTCAAGTGCGATAGGGGTTTTATTTAAGCTGATGAGGAGTAGATATAGAGAAAGAGTGCAGTGAAATCACACACTTGACCCAGGCTAGAAGGACATGACAATTAAGGCTAAAAAAATAACAACTTCTTGTGGAGCACAGCTCTCTCTGAGCATCTATGATTAAATATGGAAGAAGAAAACCAACAGCATTTATCACGGAGACAAACGAACCATAACCCTCATTAACTTAACACAGGAAAAAAAGGCAAAGGGAGGAAGCTTCTGGTGGTAATTCAGGAAGAAGCAGAGAGAGAAGAAGCATGGCTGACAGAAAAACAAACAAACACACTAACAAACAACAAAAACCTTCAAAGAGGCATAGTGAAATTTTCTAAGTGGGAATCGAAATGCATTCAGAGCACTCACAATGAGAATGTGCAAGCGTGTAGGAGGCAGAAATTTGGAATCGCCCAGGAGATGACCTAGGCAACGAATCCGTTTCCAATGTACGAGTCATTTTTAAGTACTAGAGGCCCTGGTCAGTAGTTGCATTGATAAAAATTGTATCAGGAGAAGGTGTCCTTAAACAAGATTTATGTGCAAACTAGATTTTGACTGCAATTAAGTAATAATGCTTAGAAACAACTATCCTGGCTCTGAGGGGTTCCCTTTCTGAGGCTAACTCTCTTATCTCTGAAGTGAAACATTATTAACAAATATCATGTTTGTTAATAAATATAGTGAGGACTGGGGTTTCCCATTTACTAGTCAGCAGAATGGAGTGAATTTTCCATCACTGAAGATGAGCCGCTCAAGGGGAACTACAAACACTCCGGTTTCTGGTCTTCTGGAGAGAATCAAATGAAAAGACTGGCTTGTTAGGGGAGGGCTAATGTCAGTAACCCCAGGTGGGACAAACAAAGGAATTAGCTTGGTGTAGAGCATGACCTCCGTGCCCCCAAATAGAGAGAGATTGCTAAGACCTGCCAGTGGAGCTGCTTCTATAGGAAGCAGTGTTTCTGGAAAGAGAAAAGGTTTTAGAGTCAGGCAGATATGGGTTTGAAATCTAACTCTGACACATTCAATAGTTCTATAATCACAAGAAATGACTATCCCCCAGGGCAGCTGGGAATATTAAACACAGTAAAATATTCATTTAGTCAACTTCTACTTATTTAGTACCTGCTATGCACCTGGAATAAAAGAAAAAATTTAAGAGATGCTCTTAGAGGTTTCAGTTTCAATCAAATGCCACACAAGTAAGTTAAAAAAATGGTATAATTACAAATGGTAGCTAGAGCCATGAACAAAAGGGTGTGCTCAACAGTAATTGCTGAGGGGTTGTGGGGGCACCACTGTACATAGTGAAAGCTTAGCTGTGAAGAAGCAAATCCTAGGAAAGAGTGAAGGTGAGCATATTCTGAGCAGAAAAAGCAGTAAATGCAAAAATGCCCTGAGGAAGAAAGAGCTTGCTATACTGAAGGAACTCAAAGGAAACCAGTGTGGCTGGAAAATGAGGAGTGAGGCAGAGTGGTGTAAGATGAGGTTATTGAGGCAGACACTAATTGCCTCCTATTCTGCCTTTGTTCACTCTTGACAATATCCTGATTTAGTTTGGAGCAATAACAGATTATCTTGGATAAGAGTGACTGTGACAATGCTGTAGCTAATGAGATGAAACCTAATTCCCTGCTGGAGAGTCTTTCTTTCTGAAATAAAAACAGCAATAAGGTCTCATATGATAAGACTCTTGCTTTTGTTCCTTTATGCTTCTCTCTTCTTCCTCCCTGGAATGGTGATGCAGTGCCTGGAGATACAGTAGCTATATTATGGCCATAAGGACAAAAATAACTTGGTAAAAATAGTATAGAAAAAAGAAGAGGCCTGGACTCTTGGATGACTCTCTTGATCAGCTGCTTAGACTTCCTACTTTTGGAAAATTGCTATATGAGAAAAATTGGTCCCCTCCTTTAATAACCCATTTTGTTGAGTCTTTTTTACTGAACGTATAGCCATATATCCTAATAGAGTTGCAGATGTCGACAGAAACTAGACCACGCAAAACCCCATAGAAATGATAGAGTCCAGAATTTAAAGATTATTAGCAGATAGGCAAGAAAAAGAAAAGCATCCAAATCAGAAAAGGCATAAAATTGTGTGTTTGCAGATGCTATGGCCTTATACACAGAAAACCCCAAAGACTCCACAAAACAAAAACAAAAACACTTGTTAGAACCAATAAACAAATCCAGTAAAGTTTCAGGATATAAAACCAACCTAACAAAAATCAGTGGGATTTCTATTTATGAAAAATGAACTATCCAAAATGGAAAATAAGAAATGGCATCAAAATGAGTAAAATACTTAGAAATAAACTTGACTAAGGAGGTGAAATATTTCTACATTGAAAACTGCAATACATTAATGCAAGAAATTAAAGAAGACACAGTAAATGGAAAGACATCTCATGTTGATGAGTTGGAAGAATTAATTTATTAAAATAGATATCTGCACTCAGTTGTTTGCTACAGCATGGAAACAATCTAAGTGTCTATTGATAGACAAATGGATAAAGAAAAAGTGGTATATACATATAATGGAATGTTATTCAGCTTGAAAGGAAATCCTACCATTTGCAGCAACATGAATGGAGCTGGAAGATATTATACCAAATGAAATTAGCCAGACACAGAAAGACCAAAATACTGCATGATTCCACATACATGAGTTACCTAAATAGTCAACTTCATAGAACCAGAGAATAGAATGGCAGTTTTTAGGGGATGGGGCAGGAGGAAATGAAGAGTTGTTTAATGGGTATAAAGTCACAGTTATACAAGATGAATACATTTTATGGGAACCTGGGTTGAGCATCCAACTCTTGATTT
>JAESUZ010001823.1:0-30861 GCA_017311185.1 Proteles cristata cristata | reverse complement strand
GTACCCAAGAATTAGAAATTATTTGAATAGGTTGTATGCATACTAAATTTCCATGTTAAAATGATATCTATCTATGTATCTATCTATGTATCTAAATGTGGTGGCATGACAAGTTACTATCATAAGTAATCTTTAGGGTGTGAAAAATAATAGTATTCAGATTTGTATACACTTGAGTGTAAAGAAACCTCTTAATCTCTAATGCCTATTAAGTATTTATCTGCTGAATACAACATCTGGGTCCCTCAGCAGCAGTGGTTTTGACTGTCATTATTTTCAGAGTACCGGTCACACTTTTCTGTTTCCCTGGATAACTCATATTAACTCTAGTTGTTGAAAGCTAGTCATTTTAGATAAAGAATTCTGGATTATATTCCCTGTGTTTGTTTCATTGTTTTTATGTTCCTTGATTTGTTAATGTTTTCAGTAACTTTATTTGTCTAAATCTACCCAGTCTCTCCGTTCTACTATGTGTGGCCACTGATCAGTTTGTGATTACTATTATCGTTAACCTTATTTTAATTTTGAAACTTTGGGATTTTAGCGGTAGCCTAGGATGAGTTTTAGTGGTTTTAGTCTACATTGCTTAGTTGTTGACCCACAACTGATTAGCGTTTGTGATCATTTTCAGCCAATTAGTGCTTCAACTTTTTCTGATGGATCTAAGACTAGATTGGAGAGACTACTTTGATTTAAAGCAGTTTTAAGGTCCTCAGTTAACTACTGTTGTGTGGATAGTTTGAACACTCTATGAGTTCTCCTCTGTGTATATGCACAAGATATCATGTGTGGAGGGCTTATTAGTTTGAGATTGGACTTCTAATAAAAAGTATGCTTCCTCCATTTTCTCATTTTCTTTTCTGGTGACTTAGTATACACATAGATGGGCATTAAGCCCTACACATAAAGAGGTACTGTTCCATGAGTCACCATGTGGAGAACAGCTAGTCAGTAACCAGGATTTGTACATGACTGAGAGAAAACTCATTTGTTTACTCTCGTATATTTTATGCTTCACTTGTGCCAAGTCCTACCCTTTTCTAATACACTTGCAACATAGCTTTGGCAATTGGTTTAATATTTACAATTTGAAGGGATAACAAAGAGAACATTTTTCACACTTTAAAAATTGATACACCATGCTTTTGTATCATGTATTATGTTGTATTTGGAGGGACTTTTTACATAGAAATTTTTAAATCTAGGGGAAACTATAACGAAAAAATTTCAAAGAGCAATATTTTGACATCAGACTGTTATAATTTTAATTAAATGTAGTTCCATACTTTGTATAAGCATATAAAAGTTAGCTGGCTGCAGAAGTATGTCTCAGCTTATTCAAATAAATTATCTGGGAGTGAGTGATTCAATTTAGCTATTTGCAAGGAATTTATGTTTCATAAATAGACATCCTACAGCTTTAATGCTGCAGTTGATAAAATATGGTAAGAAAAGCATAGGCAATTCAAAATAACTTTCAAACTTCATCTCCTTTTATTTCTCTGTTAAAATATTAAACAATTTATCTTCAATATTTATATACTTCTAGAGAGGAATCTCTTGAAGGTATTTAAAATTGTTGTAGTGAAACTAAATATAAACAAAAAATATGCTAAATTCATAGTTAATAACAGTTTCAAATAATATTGAATATTATATTATTCAGTCTTCTAACACAAGAGTATTTTCCTTTCTAATCTTTATGTGTCCACTTGCACTCAGAAATACTACCCATTTGTATTACAAATTCCGATATAAACAAAAAGGATCATGTTGAGACGTTCCAACTATTTACCATAAGTATTCAGTTTCAACAGAATAAAAACTGCCCAAGGTTTCTTTAAATAGAATATAAATTATATCATCCATATCAGATTCATAAAATATCAGGCTTATCCCTCTGAACTTTGAAACCATAACAAGTGCTCCTATATGTGTGTACTCTGTTTCTTAAATTACAATAGGCATAGAGGATTACATTTTATATCCTCCCACATTTTATAATTTGTTTGTAATTGGCAGTTGCCTGACAATCGAGTCCAAAATTTCATTGAGAGAAGAGATAATATTGTCATATTATGTATCCTACATCTAGTAAAATGAAGTAAATAGGCAGTTTTATTTATGTTTTACTTTAATTTTGATGACTCATTTTTAATTATTTGCTCAATTTTTCTCTCCTTAATCTCTAAATATTGAGAACAAGAACTATTTAAGCTTATGATGCAAGTCTCTCCTGAATATTATAAAAGTCTTAGTTTTCAAGATTCTGTAGATGCCTCAGTGTGTTGCCACAGACCCTGTTGTAAGGCATTCTTTTATTCTCATTTTACCTTTTCCAAACTAGACACTAAAAACTAGAGACAAACAGCAGTTTTACCATATCTAGGACTCAGGCACAAATCCTCTCTGCCTTCTAGCCGATATCTAAACCAATATATCAATGAAGTATTTTGTTTCAAAGACTAGTTTTCACAGCAAAACTTTGACAGCATTAATTCAATAGAAAAATGTTTAGTTTCTTTTTTTTTAATTTTTATTTATTTCTAGGAGAGACAGAGAGAGACAGTGTGAGCAGGGGAGGGTCAGAGAGAGAGGGAGTCACAGACTGAAACAGGCTCCAGGCTCTGAGCTGGCAGTCAGCACAGAACCCGATGCGGGGCTCGAACCCACGAACCGTGAGATCATGACCTAAGCTAAAGTCGGACGCCCAACCGACTAAGCCACCCAGGTGCCCCAAAAATGTTTAGTTTCTAAGAAAGATCTCCCCCTTAAACATGGAAACTGCTCTGCAAGGACATCTTTATTGATAGTCTTTAAATTTCTATACAGGAGCATCAGAATATCTCCTCTGAGCATATACTTTCACACTAAAAAATATTCAGCTTTTTAGATGATTTCTCTCTTCTGGATATCTATGACCTTCCATTTTTTTTTAACGTTTATTTATTTTTGAGAGACAGAGAGAGAGCGTGAGCAGGGGAGGGGCAGAGAGGGAGACAGAGAATCTGAAGTAGGCTCCAGTTGCTCCAAGCTGTCAGCTCAGAGCCCAACACGGGGGGCTCAAAGTCACAAACTGTGATCATGACCAGAGCTGAAGACAGACAATCGACTGAGCCACCCAGGTGCCCACTATCTATGTCCTTCAAGGTGAGTCATCTCTAAACACAGATTTTGATGGCAATCCATCTTTGACTAAAATATCTAACTGGATCACAAGTCTCTGCCAATTTTTGCATCTTTTGGTGTATTTAGTTGAAAACCCTATAGTTATCCATCATCTAAAAAACTTTTCCTACATGTAGTTTATAAAATCTTACAGAACCCTCTGTAGCTACACTTTTTTTTCTCTTTAATTTTTTTTAATGTTTATTTATTTTTGAGAGAGATAGAGTGTGAGTTGGGGTGGTGCAGAAAGAAAGGGAGACACAGAATCCCAAGCAGGCTCCAGGCTCTGAGCTGCCAGCACAGAGTCCAGCACAAGACTCTAACTCAAAAACAGATCTTGTCATGAGCAGAAGTTGGATGTTTAACTAACTGGGCCACCCAGGCTCCCCTACACTTTTGAAGTATATGTAAACTAGTAGTAAACAACCACATTCAGGGATTACAGTTCAACTTTGTATTATGTTAATACCCAAGGTAAGAAGAGATGATACCAAATAGAATAAAAAAATAACATTTTCCAAATGTAATATTTGGAAAATATTAACAGTGTTCTTTATATAGTCCATTAGTTAAAGCTTAAGTAATACACAAAGGCAATTAGAAAGTGTTTGGGGTTGCCTGGGTGGCTCAGTCTGTTAAGCATCCAACTCTGGCTTAAGTCATGATCTCACAGTTTTTGAGTTCAAGCCCCACATCAGGCTCTGTGCTGACGGCCCAGAGCCTGGAGCCTGCTTCAGATTCTATGGCTCCCTCTCTCTGCCCCACCCCAGCTCACATTCTGTCTCTCTGTCTCTCTAAAATAAGTAAACATTAAGAAAACTTTTTTAAAAAGAAAGTCTTTGGCACTGAATATGAGTATAGAATATATGAAATGTGTGGAATACTGAAAAAACTATATAGCCACATACCAAAATAACTAAAAATCATGACATAGACCTTACACCCTTCACAAATATGAACTCAAAATAGACTATAGGGATCCCTGGGGGGCAGGGCTGATTAATGGTTTGACTCTATTTTGTCTCAAGTCATGACCTTGTGGTTCATAGAATCAAGCCCCACTGGGACTCCTCCCTGTCAGCATATAAAGCCTGCTTGGAATTTTCTCTCTCCCTCTCTCTTTGCCTGCCCTCTCCCCGCTCAAATAAATAAACTTAAAAAAGAGTTAAATTTTTTAAACATGGATTACAGAGAAAAAGACAAATTTAAAAAATGGATTACAGACCTAAATCTAAAACACAAACTATAAAACTCATAGGAAATGACAAACTAGAAGACCTAGATGACCTTGAGAATTATGATAACTTTTTAGATATAACATCTAAGGCAAAATCGAAGAAGTAATAGATAAGCTGATCTTCATTAAAATTAAACTATTCTGCTTGGCAAAAGACAATGTCAAGAGAATTAGAAGATAAGCCACAGAATAGAAGAAAGTATTTGTAAAAAACATATCCATAAAAGGCTGTCATCGAACATATACAAAGAACCCTTAAAACTCAACAAGAAGAAAGCAATTTGATTTGAAAAGGAGCCAAAGGCCTGAGTAGACATCTCACCCAACAGGATATACATAGATGGCAAATAAACATATAAGATGTTCCAATTGTATATCGTCAAGAAGTGCAAATTAAAACAAGATAGCACTGTACACCTTTTAGAATGGCCAAAATCCAACCTGCTGACAGCACCAAATTCTCATGAGGATGTGGAGCAATTGGGGTTTTTATTCATTGCTGATGGAAATGTAAAATGATATAGCTACTTTGGCAGACAGTTTGGCTGTTTATTACAGACTATATACTATTACCATACCACTCAGTAATCATGCCTCTTGGTATTTACCCAAAGGAGTTGAAAACTTATAGTCTCACAGAAACTTGCACACACATGTTTAGAGCAGCTTTATTCATTATTGCCAGACTTTAAAGCAACCACAGTGTCTACTGGTAAGCGAATGGATAAATAAACTGTGGTATATCTAGAAAATGGAAATTATTCACTAAAAAAGTGAAACTTCAAGCCACAAAAAGTCATGGAGGAAACTTAGATGAATATTATTTAGTAAATGAAGTCAATCTAAAAAGGTTATATACCATGTCATTCCAAACATATGACATTCAGGGAAAAGCATAATAATGGAGATGATTAAAAAAAATCAGTAATTGCAAGGGAGAGAGCTGAATAAGGAGAACACAGAGGATTTTTAGAGCAATTAAATAGTCTGTATGGTATTATAATGACAATACATAGTATTATATGTTTACACAAACCCATGGAATATACATCATCAAGAGTGATCCATAATGTAAACTGTAGATTTCGGTAATTATGATTTTCCTCAGTTTTAACAAATGTACCACTCTGGTGGTGGATGTTGATTATAGGAGAAGCCGTGAATATGTCAGAACAAGTGGGTATATGAGAAATATCTGTATCTTCCCCTCAGTTTTGCAGTGAACCTAAAACTGCTCTAAAAATTCATCTTAGAGAAGTGTGGGATACAGGTAAGTTAGTGGCTTGAGAGAAATTTATAACTTTAATTGTGTATGTTAAAAAAGAAAAAAATGTATAAAAATACAATGTTAAGCTGTTGTGTCAATAAGATAGAATAACTACTGCTATTAAAACCAAAGAAAGCAGAAAAAATTAATAATATATAAACTAAAATTGGAAACAAACATAAGGGAGATAAAATCAACAGTCAGAAATTGTTTCTTAAAAGAATAATAAATTGATAAATCTTCAGAGTCATTCACAACTTTGAAAACATAAATTGAAAAACCAACAATAAGATACCATTTCAAGCCCTCCTACATTACAAAGAGAATTACAGAAAAGAATTTATGTAAATATGTCCCCAAATCCAGACAAAATGGATATATTTTTGAAAAAAAAACTCTTATCAAAACTGACAGAAGACATAAAAAAATGTGGGTAATCTCATAGGTGTTAAAATTTTAATTAAAAACATTCTCCATGTAGAACAACTATCAACATTGAACGAAGACCTAATACCAGTCTTAGTTCTATTCTGAGACCAGTATAACTCTAATACATTACACATATATGAAGACTAAAGGAAAGTATACCCCATCAACGTAAGTGCAAAAACTCATAAAATATTAGCAAACTGAATTGTCAGTATGAATACAATAAATACATTTATTCCAAAAATGCAAATTTTGTTTATTTGAAAACGAATGTGATTATCATTAAATACAAAATAAGATATAGAAAACATGTTAATTATCCCAAAACGGTTTATTTGATTGAGCTGTCATGTATTAAAAGACAGCAGACAGATTGTTCATCTGATAAATGAATGACATTTTACAAAATCACACTCAATGTTGAAATATTTACTTGCCTTGTGAGGTCTGGTGCAAGGATACGCAGTATGTAAATATTTTATCACAGACTCTATTAAGAGTTATGAAATAAATTATTTAATATATGAATTGGACTACACATCAGTGGGAAAAACTATAGATGTGAACGTGTGAGAGATGGAAATTGGAAGATTAAAGATATCAACAATCTATCTGAGACCAGAAAATGTAATCACAAAGAAGAGCCAGAAAGGGAGGATTGGAAGAGCGGTCTAGAAGAAATTGTTGCATCTGAGGATCAACAGCGAAGTATCTTGTGTTTAGCAAGAGAACCCTTTTTCAGCAGGCTTAGTTGGCAAGAAGATCTGTACACATAATGGTGATTAAGGACAAGCTTGAATCTATTGGGCATTTCTGCATCTATTCGTTAGCAGATATAACACTGTGAACATTCAGAGAGTACAATCTTCTGCCTTTTGTCTGCCTTGCAACTCTCAAAGTAGTTATTTTGACCAAATTTTACTTGGGATACTACATGGAAGGGAGTTCTGGGGAATATAGCTCTTGTTTAGTTAAAGTGACAATAGAATGACCCAGTCTAGAGATTGCTGTTGTCACATAGTATCATTCAAAACTATTTTTCTTATTAAACTGTGTGCACATTAACACATAATAAACACTTAAGCAATCAAATGAAATCATTATCTTCAAAGACATCTAAGAGACTATTATTAAGATAATCAAGATAAAAAGAAATGCTAAGAGGTAACTCTTATCTTTGGGGAAGTATATTAGCCAAATTAAACATAACAATAATTGCAGTGCTACAAAATAAAATGAAAGAAATCTTCCTAAAAGAAACACACAAAAACAAAAAGACCAACAATTTAGGTAGAATGGGATCAAAACATTTGAGAATAATTTTTTTAGTTTGTACATCTTGTTAAAGTTATGTTAATGTTAATGAAAGTAGGGAACAAAAAAATGAATAGTTGGGGAAAATTTCTAGAATGCAAGAATTTCTCAAAAGCATTGATTGTCTTCTTGAAAAAAAAAAAGGCAAGAGAATCCTTACAATGTTTAGGAATACAGGAAAAAGGAGTCTAAAATTTCCTGGAGTGTTAAACATAATCACATACAATGAAACAGAATTACATCATGTCAATTCTCTGAGTAGCAATTTTAGAAGATTGATGATTTGGATTATGCCTTTAAAATTCTAAGAAAAAGTATTTCTACTGTAGAATTCCTATTTCAAGCTCCAAACTTTATCCAATTTCAGGGTAAAAGAGGGATAGTTTCTGACATATGAGTTCAAAAATGTTCTTGCACTCAGTCATTTCTTAGGAGCTAATAGGAGATTTGATTTAGCAAAGCAAGGGGAAAAATAAGAAAGTGTGCAGTTGTCAGGTCTGTGAAGAACTAGACCCAACACAGAGGAAAGGTGAAGGTAGTATCTTCAGATTATAATAGTAAATGTTTCCAAGGGAGAAATACATAAATTGAAAATCTGTCATGTCACATAATTATCATTTGTGTGTGTATGTGTGTATATGTGGTGATAATTTTTAAGGTATACTTTTAAAAACTTTTAAATATATAATACAGTACTATTAATTACAGTTACTATACTGTGCATTAGATACCCAGAATCTATTCATCTTATAGTTAGAATTTTGAACCTTTTAACCAATGTCTCCCCATTTCCCCAATCCATAGCCTCTGGCAACCACCATTCTATTCTCTGTTTCTATGAGTTGGGTTTTTTCAGATCCTAGGATAGTGTAATACTATCCTACATACAGTATTTGTCTTTGTCTGTCTGATTTATTTCAGTATGCATAATGTGCTCACAGTCCATCCATGTTGTCACAAAATCAGGATTTTTTCTTTTATATGGCTGAATAATATTTCATTTTGTGTGTGATGTGTATGTATATACCTATATATGTATATACATGTACATAAATGTATACACATAAACACACATTTATACGTATTTACATATATGTATTTTCTGTATGGCTCTTTTGGCTATCTATTTGGCTATTCTCTATATTAGAGATAGATATATTAATAGATAAACTAATAGCCTAGTTTAGTTCCTTGCTTTCATTGAGCAATCCTATTAATTACTTACCGCCAACATCTCCATTGTTTCTGACAGCACTCTTAGGCTTCAATTTCCTACATTCTGTTCTACTTAAAGTCAGTTTTCCTCTCTCCCTGAGCCAAATCTCTTGAGTCAGTGCTCTGGAGTTGGGTATGTCAGTGGTGGTCTGCTTCTCTCATACTGATACCTCGACTTGATAAACAGAACGCTGGTGAGAGTAGTAACCTCTGGTCTTCCTAGATGGCTTCCCCAAGTTTGGGACCTCTGTCCTATGAATGAACTAAGCTGAAGGCAGTCAAGCGTTCAGTATTCTTGGCTTGCCATGCCTGCCTGAGGTACAGCTTCTCATTAGGCATAAAGATAGATAGAGGCATTCATACCTTTCAGGCATAATCACCAAGAATATAGATTCTCCAACACTCGAAGAAGGGTGATGAGAAATGTTGACAGCTTTTCCCTCCCAGGGAGATACCATAGCCATGAACTGGAGCTGGGGATATTGTAAGTCGATCTTCCTGGCAACGTTTGCTTGGAATGGAGCTTCTCTTCTACTTACTTATGGGGGAGGGTGAGTAAGAGCAACTCGCAGCTCCAGTGCCACAGATCTCACTGTTCTTAACAAGATTTACTAGATTATCTCAAATATATAAATGTTTATTCATTTGTTTTATGTCTTTAGGAAAATTTCCAGAGACTTCAGTTTTTAAATTATTGTTTTCCAGTTATATCTATTTCACTAAGATTTGAGTCCAAGATCCTCCTCATTCTAGAAGTGGCTCTTCCACCACCTGGGAGTTTAATTGCTGGTTTTGTGATAAGAGTTTCATTACTGTGTTAGGTTATGCATTCTGTGGGGAAATAGTCCTTAGTACTTCTTTGAATGACAAGAAGTCTCTCATATATCTTTATAATAAGAATCTGTGGAGAGAATTAATTAATTATAAGAAATTCTCTAATTTCTTTGCTAATTAATACTGTGGTGCAATTTATGCTTAATGGAATTTTAAAAAACTACATTATGTGAATATCTGTATGTGCAAAGCAAGAGAGCAAATAATACTTCAGCCATTTCACAGGTCAGATTTCCATAGATACAAATATAGGATACTCCATTAGCTCATGGATACAGTCACTTATTCTAAGAGGGACAGAATTTAAGAAAACATGAATTTTCTTCTTGTTTTAGGTCACCTTGTTTCATAAATTAAATCTAGGATATTTTTAAAAACACTGGTAGAATGTTCTCCGTCTCTCTTTAAATAATTTTAGTTTCTCCTGGATTTTGCTATTAATTTGTGAATCTAGACGTTCAGCATCATTGTAAAGCTTTTTTCTGGTGAGAAGTTATGAGTTACTGGCTATGAGCTACTGAGTATAGTCTCTTTTGAATCCCACATTTCATTTTTTAATAACACCACATGGTAAAATTATTTATTAATTTATAAAAAATTGATGAGTCTGAGAAAAACGTTATTAATCATAGCTGGGAATACAGAGAAAAAAATAAGTTCAATATAAAAACATTTGAACACCATACTTAAATTGAAGTGGCAAGGAATGCCAATGAAGTTCCTCAGTAAATCTAAATATTCAATAATGACAAAATTAATACCTGACAATGGAGTACCATAAGTAAAAAGAATGAATGAAATAACAACTACCTAAAGAACAGTAACTGAATCTCATAAACATAAATTTGAATAAAGGGGTCAAAAGTAAAAAATATATATATAGTTTGATTTTGTTCATAAAGTGTTCAAAACAAGGCAAAGTATACAATGTGATCTATAAAAGTCATTAATAAATCATTTAAGTAAAAGGAAAACTAAGGGAAGGATTTTCAAGTGTCCTACAATAGCAGTCACATGTAGGGCATAGAGAAGTTATTTACAGAGTATTAAAGAGAGTGTTTTATTATCAAAACTTCCCTTTGACTATAATGTTTTAAATTCTTCATTGGCTTTATACAATCTTTGCATATGTAATGTATATTTGACCTACAGTATGTAAAACATTTTAAAAGGAGAAGTTATATCTAATCTTTGGAGTCATTTGGAAGAATGCAACCCTGAGAAACTTCATGTCTAATGACATTTTGACACACTAGCAGGAATCTTTGGAAGCAAACAAGGAGAGTGCCAATTCATACTGCGCTCCTACTTAATCCCCACTGTGTTAAAACCTCATTTTATGGCCCCATGTGTATTTACAAGTACAATTTTATTTTTGTTATTACAATATTGTCTCCGTAGTTTTACGCCTTTGAGTTAGAAGGTATGTCCTTAATTGTGTTTTCTTTCCTCAGAAAGGCATCTGCTTTTATGAAATGGGAACACATTAGTAAAGCATACATACAGTGAGGGCTTAATTAGGCTATTTATTTTGTAACCACGCTCCCAAATTGTTCTTGAGAGAACAGACCAAACTCTTAAAAACCTAAACTTTAAAAACAAAGGCATATTGGTGAGGTATCAGGTTTTCTTTCAGGTAACTAATTTTCAAAGTGTAATTCATTGTCAAGAGACATGATTTTTGGTTCTTTTCAAATGTGCGTGTGTTTGGGTGTCATTTTGTACTTCCTTTTACAAGATTATAAAGTTCTTCACTGTAGGGCTGTGTCCTTTTTATTTGCATTTTGACCTAACAATGATGTTTGAATTTAAAATGAAGTTACATTATTTTTAGAGACAAATTGAACAGAAATGCAGAGGGACATCCGTGAGCCTTTCTTAGTCTTCCACTCACAATAATTCTTTGTTTTCCCAAAACAGAGATATGAAATTTCTTTGTGGGTCAGAGTTGCCTACGGCAGTGCTGTCTAGCAGAAATATCAGCTGTGCATATAGTTTTACGTTTTTTAGTAGCTACATTAAAAATGTTTTAAAAAATCAGGTCCAGTTTGTTTTAGTAATAGATTTTATTTAACCTATTATATCCAAATATTATAATTTCAGCATATAATCCATACAAAAGCTACTGAGTTATTTTACATTACATTCCGTACTAAATTTTAAAGTATTTTATACTTACAGTCCTTCTTAATTTGAACACTAAACATTCAGTAGAAATACTGTATCTGTATTTAAATTTTATAAAAATATATAAAAAATAGTTACATACTCATTGTTTCAAAAAGATATATATTTTCCAATAACTGAATTAAGTATATAAAATTATTTTTTGATATTTGCTCCAGTCTCATAAAAGTAGTCTATCATATGTAGAAGAATAGATTGAACTTTGAAGCAAAATTATACCAGTTTCAAAACTAGATATTTTTATAAGTAAATTCACGAACTCTTGTTTCAACTTAATATTATTAATATTAAACATAAAAATATATCATGAATTGAGAGGCACATGGGTGACTCAGTTAAGCATCCTCTTCATCTCAGGCCATGATCTCACAGTTTTTATGTTTGAGCCCCTCGTCAGGCTCTATGCTGACAGCTCAGAGTCCGGAGCCTGCTTCAGATCCTGTGTCTGTCTCCCTCTCTGTCTGTCTCTCTCTTGCTTGCACTCTGTCTCTGTCTCTCTCTCTCAAAAATAAATAAATATTGAAAATTTTCTAAAAATAACTAAACAAATGAGTAAATAAAATAATTAAAAATAAAAATATATCATGAATTGAAAAATTTATTAGTACCAACAAAGTATTCTTCATTTTTTACTTTAGACACATAGTCAGTTTTTATAATTCTGTTTATTACAATGAAATTGTTTGCAGTTTGGTCTTTGTCTGCAGTTTGGTCTCCTGCGTAATGTATAAGAATTTTATTGTTGATTTATATTGTAAAAAATATTAATGCCAACTTAAATATCTGAACTTTTCTAGCTTGGTCAGATATAAGCTTTTCCTTTCCTTATATATTCAGATTTAGCTTGTTCATTAGCAGTGTGATAGTGAGAAATATAAACTGTATTACCATTACCATTACCATTAGATTATTTATTTGATCATTAAATATTCTGCAAGCATTATTTGACTTTAAGGAAATAATTTTTATTTTAATGTTTATTTTATTTATTTTTACAAAATTTTTAATGTTTATTTTTTGAGAATGAGAGACAGAGTGCAAGAGAGGGAGACACAGACTCTGAAGCAGGCTCCAGGCTCTGAGCTGTCAGCAAAGAGCCCATCCTGGGCTGGAACTCATGGACCGCAAGATTACAACCGAAACCAAAGTCCCACATTAAACCACCTGAGCCACCTAGCTGTCCCTACGTTTATTTTTGAGAGAGAAAAAGAATAACAGAGAGCATGAGCCGGGGAGAGGCAGAGAGCGAGAGAGACCAAGAATCCAAAGCAGGCTCCAAGCTCCTACTTTTCAGCACAGAGCCCCAACGGGGGGCTGAACCCACAAGTGGTGAGATCATGACCTGAGCAGAAATCAGACGCCAAACCGACTGAGCCACCTAGGCTCTCCTGATTTCAAAAAAACCTTACATGGAGTTAACAATACAATAATTCTTTATAAAACTCTTTCACAGCTTACCAAAATATTTAAACTTTTCTATATTTCTACAGTTTGATTAACTGGACATTATTTCTTGCGTTTGCATGTACATACTGAACAGTTTAAAAAACTGCATGCATGTCACTTTTCATAGTCTCATTCAAAAAGTACATGCAAATTTTAGTTTTCAGTATATACCACGTAGTGGACCATAACAATAATGGAAACATTAGTCTCTTGTTTATAAATTCCATTTATCCAGATTTTCTTTTTTCAATGTTTTTAATTATTGAGACAGAAACAGAGTATGAGTGGGGGAGGGGCAGAGAGAGAGGGAGACACAGAATCCGAAACCGGCTCCAGGCTCTGAGCTGTCAGCAGAGAGCCTGATGTGGGGCTCGAACCCACAAACCGTGAGATCATGACCTGAGTAGAAGCTAGAGGCTGAACTGACTGAGCCACCCAGGTGCCCCATTTATCCAGACTTTCTACCTAATGTAGCTGAAACATCTTCATGGAATTTTTCCTTTTTTTTTTTTTTCACCTGAGGCTGGAATTATTTTCGACAAATGCAAAAAAATTAGGGCATATGTCTGACACCAATTAAATTATTTCATTATAAATTCATGACTTTTTTCCATAAATTTGGGAGTTCTTTAAGAAAAAAATGTATCCAAAGGATTAAAGAAGCAGTATCTGTCCTATCACATAACTCATTTAACTTTAAAGTGAAAAAAAACTTGCTATTTTTCTGATTGGGAATTTGTTGTATTTTTTTTTCCCCCCCGCAGGTTGGCATGGCCATTTTCTTTCTTTTTTTTTTTTTTTAATTTTTTTTTTAATTTTTTTTTTTTTTTTTATTTCTAGGAGAGAGAGAGAGAGAGACAGCGTGAGCAGGGTAGGGTCAGAGAGAGAGGGAGTCACAGACTGAAACAGGCTCCAGGCTCTGAGCTGGCAGTCAGCACAGAGCCCGACGCGGGGCTCGAACCCACGAACCGCGAGATCATGACCTAAGCGAAAGTCGGACGCTTAACCGACTAAGCCACCCAGGCGCCCCAAATTTGTTGTATTTTGAAACCACCAGAAAACTCATATTATGTGAGAAATAGGTTGGTGGCTTACTGAAGAAGTTTTTCTTTTAAAAAGTCCTTATAATTTTCTAACAAAATTTTCATAACTGAAATAGCATTTTTTTTTTTTACCACCTCTGCCTTTACAGAAATGATGGTCTTTTATATGTGACAGGTTGACGTAAGCCAAGGCCCCGAGCTATTCAATCAAATATTAATCTGGTTGTTGCTGTGGAGATTTTTGCAGATGTAATGTAATTAATGTCACTGGTTAGTTGAGTGTAAGGGAAGTTATCCTGTTTAATCTTGCTGGACCTGAATCATTCAGCTGGAAGACCTTAAAACGTGTCTGAGACATGGAGACAGAGCAGAACAGAAAAAGAGACCAAAAATCCATCGGTAGACAGTAGCTTTTACCTGTACCGGTAATTGTAAATTCCAGTCTGTGGGTATTCCGTTCCTGATTGGTCTGCATTTGGATTTAGACTTCCTTAGCCAGCTGTCACAGTTAACGTAAGGAAACTCTTTTCCTTTTCTATCTCCTAATCTCTCCCTCTCCTATTCCCATTCTTCTTCTTTCTCTCTCTTTTTCTCTTTCTCCCTTTCTTTTTTCTCTCTGTCTCTCTCTCTTTCCTCTTTTCCTCTTTGTGCATATATGTATATATCTATTTATCTATATCTATGTATACACATAGACATGCAAGCACATTGCATATTTATAGTCTCTATCTCTCTTAGATATAGATATAGATGTAGATAAAGATATAGATATATAGATATACAGATACACACACACGTACATATATATACATCCTCTGTTTCTCTAGTAGAACCATGACTGATACAACAACATAGGAATGTTTTCAATTTTATCCAAGAATTGAAACCATTTTGTAGCGGGCTAAAGTTACAGGCTCAGATATAATTAACAATTATTTTTAAATTATTTGTTGGATATTTAATTTTGATTTTAGATAAGTTTGTCATTGCTTTCTGTCTGTTGAGAAGAATCTTCTAACAAATTTGCTATACATTTGGTAAAGTCTCAGTATTTTCCTGTTATACATTTAAATATTTTAAACAATTATCATAAAGCTCTTTTGCTTTGTTCTACTGCATCAAATTTCAATTGTCATCTGTACCAAAGTTCATACATACCTACTTCAATTTATTTTCTTATCTTTTACAGTTTTATATAGTTTTAGTAGCTTCATCAGCACCACTTCACCTTGCATCCTACCGTTGGTCTATTTTGTTGAAAAATACTTTCATATCTTTTAACCAAAATAATATGTATTTCCCTTTTAATTGCCAATTATAATTTACAATGGCATCATTGTAGCTTATGCTACGTTTGTAAAATATTCACACAAACACATTGCAGCAGTATATCATTGTATAGAAAAATATGCAGCCTGAATGTATTTACATTGATTGATTTTGTGATACATTTATATGTAATGATAGAAACAATGCAGGTCCACAATAATACAACAATAATATCTTACATGATTCAGCAGTTAAAGGGAAATGCATTTCTAGCAAAACTGTAAATTTCCATTTGTTTAATAAAAATTACATTCCGTTTTTAAATTTATATTAAGTAAACTAAAATTAATTATTCTGTTCCTCCATCATAGTGGCTATATTTCAATTGCTCAGTAGACAAATATAGTTACTGGCTACATTACTTGATAATTCAGTCTTATACCATAAACTTAGCTTCTTATAACAACACTTGGTAATTTAAGAGCTGATTGAATTTTCACTCCCAACTTCGTATACAACAATCAGCATTGTCAAAAGAATGAGATCTGGAATCATACTTCCAAGAATCAAATCCAAATCTGCATATAGGATATGATGAATGGAGCTCTTCAAAATCAGTGAGAAGATAGACTATGAAAAAATGCACTATGTTGTACAGCAGTTAGCTATCTATTTTATTAGGGGAGGGAATAATTGTGAATCATCGCATTCACATATATAAATTTCTATTCAGTATCAGACTATTAATAAATCAATTAACAAACTGATGAAAATATGAAAAGATAATGGAAAACCATGTTTAAAACCTTGGAGAAGGTTATAATTTGTTAATTTAAAAAGGCAAGCTATAAAATAAAAGAAAAGTGTATTTCCAGTAGCAGGAAATATACTATAGATCCCAGAATATTAAAAAACTAAGCACTGTTGTGAATGACTTAATACCAATACATATGATAACTTACTTAAATGGACAATTTTCTAGAAAAGGCACTACCAAATCTCAATGAAGAAAAACACTGATAACCCATATACTCCTATCTTTTTAAAAATATTTAAATACATAATTCACAATATTTCCATAATCAAACTGCCAGATTGCTTTATTGTTGAATGTTACCAAATATTTAAGAAATAAATTCTACACAAAAATTTCCAGAAATAGAAAAGAACACTTCCTTTAATCATTGTATAAATTCACTTTATCTTGATATCAAAACTCGGCAAAAATAATATAAGCAAAGGAAATTGAAGACTGATATCCCTCATGAACATATATGTAAATATCCTTAATGAGGTATTAATAAGTCAATTCTAGAAATTTATGAGATCATATAATCAAGTCAGGATTACTCTAGGAATGCAAGAGTCATTCAACTCTCAAAATGGAATTGTTTTTCATTATATGAACTCACAAAAACAATTTAGGAAGATACTGAATTTGTTGGGTCATGCTAAGCCAGAGATACCTGTGAAAAGAAGTTAAGTAGTCAGGATATTAGAGACGTAGAACTCAGAGAAGAAGCTTGAAAAGGCGATATAAATATGATAAATGATTTATCTAAAATGGATGTGGTTTAAATTAGTTAACAAAAGTGCTCAGAATAAGAGAATAAGAGGACTTAGGTCAGAATTATTAAGATGACCAAAAGTAAGAGAAATATGACAAGGTAGAAACTCCGAGAGGAAGCCATATTGAAATAGAAAAAAAAAAAAAACAACAACAAACTAAAATACTAATCTCTTGAAGTCTACTAAAGATAACATTAGCATTTCAAAAGAAAGGAAAAATCAAATACTTTTTTAACGCTGCTGAAGTGTCAGGTGAAACAGTAAATAAATAAATAAATAAATAAATAAATAAATAAGGCTGCTATTTATGTGATTATGTAGAAAACAATAAAATTTAAGGAAATCTATTTCAATAGAATGATGTTGTAGAATAATACTTCCTTAAATATTAAACAGTAAAGCCAATTATTGTAGAATTAAATATCACCAAACAGACATATAAATTCAAAATTACTTATTAAAACAGTGAGATCAAGGGGCATGGACAAGACCCAATGCAGAGACCTAGATCGGTGTGCATACATGGTTGTGGATGGGAGATAAGACCATGTTTGAGTCCCTGGCTTATACTTCCACACTTTCTCAATTGGCTGAGACGTCTACACTTTCTCAAATTGAACAAAGAAGAGATGAGATAGCAGTGGCAAATATCATCAAGTGCTCATGGTTATAAGAAGTTTTTCCAGAGCCACAGTGAATTATTAAATGCTAAAACGTAAGTGAAAATGAATTCATAAGGCAAAAGAAATCATATTTGGTGGGATATGGTTGCGTACAATAAACGCAAACTGAAACTGTAATTTTTTCTCTTACTCTTCATCATAATAGTTTTCAGGAAAACTATCCCCATCAAAAAATGAACAATTATTATAAAACAACTTTCAAGAAACTTATACATTGATGTTGGGGGGAAAAGGCAGGAACAAACACTTGCAAATGGCAGATAAAAATATTTTTCCCAAGATGATTTTCAGTAAAATAGGAGTAGAGTTCAAGGGAAATATTTGTAAATTTCAAAAAAAAAAAAATTCCAGGCTTAATTTTTTTTTCAAATAATGACCTATATGACCCCAAACAGAGATTTCTGAGAAAATAGATATTAAAAGAAACAGAGGTAAAAATATAAATATTTTTATAAAAATGTAAATGTTAAGAGTTAAATGGGAAATCAGGAATAATAATGCAAATATGACTCCAAATACAATCAAGAAATTATAAGACTTCACACTGGAAAAGAGAAAACTATACAGTAATTATGGTGTAGATAATAGATGTGGAAGACTACAAAATAAATTAAGTATAAAACTGGTATTCCTGAATAATAAAGAACATGAAACTGAAAAAAACCCTAAACTAACACTATATATATAGTGTTATAGTGTGTATCCTGAGGAAAGCCGAATATTCAGAGAGTGGTCATTACTGGACCTATATAGAATTTTCCTGAAAAACCCTACTCACCAGGCTTTCTTTATTTGATTGCAATCAGAGATATTCCTGAGCTACCAAGTAGTGTTTACTTTGGGTGCATTTTCAGAAACAATCAGCAGCAATTGATTAACATTGCAGCTGCCTCCAACAGTAACAAAAGTTAGAGAAACATACTGACACTTTCATAAAAGTAAAGACTAGGGACTGTGTCCATAGGTGACTTTGAAAAGCTCCAACATATTCCTGGGACTCTAGAAGGCTACTTGCACATGTAAGACTGTGCATGTCCAGAGCTGTGTGTATCCTGAGGAAAGTTGAGAAGGCCCTTAGCTCTCACCTCTAGCTGACTTTGAGTCTCTATGTAGTAAAAAATGAAATCTAACCAGAGCCATAAACTGCCTGAGCCATAAAGATATGCCTTAAGTGCACATAGGGTCCCTTAGCAAATGCCAAAAGACCTATTTGTTTGGGGTGTGCAAGGTAATTTCTGTCCAGTCTTTATCTGTACACTAAGATAACTGAGCTGGGATTTCAGTAGCTACTGCTAACAAAGAATATAGACTTTACAGAATTAGTTTAGGAAAGCAAATATTTATTAAAAAAAAAAAAACAGAAATAACAACAAACCCTGTGGTTTCCAGAGTTGTCACATTATATTATTTAAAATTTCAAATATTCAATTAAAAAGATATGAGATATGTAAAGGAACAAATTATGGCCCATACACAAGGAAAAGAAGCAGTCTATAGAAACCATTCTAGAGTCAGCTCAAATATTGGAACAAAACTAAACAAACTGAACAAAAATTAAACAACTAAACAAAAAATTAACTTCCCTGTTTTAAATATGTTTTTAAAACCATTTCTAAAGAGCTATTGGAAAATATGAGAATGATGCCTCAACAGATAGAAAATATCAACAAAGATAAAGACATTACAAAAGAGAACCAAATAGAAATGATCAAGTTGGAAATTATAATAACTGAAAACATTACTGAGTACTCACCAGAGTTGAACTAATAGAAGAAATAATTGGTGACCTTGAAGATAGGTTAACTTATGTTATTCTGTCTCAGAAATTGGGAGAAAAGAAAAACAAAAAACACCTCAAAGACCCAAATAACTAGCACTACCTACCTACTATCCTAGGCATGATGGACCCTCAGAAGAACACGAGAGGGAGAAAGTAACTGAAAGAAAATTTGAAGAAATAACAGCCTAAAAAGTCCCAAATATGATAAAAATCAGTAATCTCATAACCAAGAAGCTCAATAAAACCCAAGTAGTATACACTCAAAGAACCATACCTAGACAAACCATAATCAAATTCAAAAATCAAAAACAGGTGAAAATAACCAGATGAAATACCTGTACTCTGAAAGGTGAAAAACACTTATGAAAGAAATTGAAGACAACACAAATAAATGGAAAGACATTCCATGTTCATGGAGTGGAAGAACAAATATTGTTAAAGTATTTATGCTACCCAAAGAGATTTACACATTTAGTGCAATCTCTCTCAAAATACCAACAGAATTTTCACAGAATTAAAATAAACAATCCTAAAACTTGTATGGGACCAAAAAAGACTCTGAATAGCCACAGCGGACTTGGAACGAAAACAAAATGGAGCATCACAATCCTATATTTCAAGTTATACTACAAAGCTTTAGTAATCTAAACAGTATGGTACTGGCACAACAAAAGACACATAGATCAAGGAAACAGAATAGAGAAACCAGAAATAAACCGCAATTATGTTGTCAACAGTCAATTAATCTTCAACAAAGAAGGTCAGAATATACAGTGGGAAAAGATGGTCTCTTCAATAAATGGTGCTGGGAAAATTGGACAGCTACATGCTCAAGAATGAAACTGGAACACTTTCTAACACCATACACAAAAATAAACTCAAAATAGATTGAGCACTTAAACGTGAGACCTGAAAACATAAAACTCCTCGAAGAGACTACAGGCAGTAATTTCTCTGATTGACCATAGCAACATTTTTCTAGATGTATTTCCTGAGGCAAGGGAAACAAAAGTAAAATTAAACAATTGGGACTACATCAAAATAAAAACGTCAATTTTTGAATTATATAAATTATATAATCAACAAAACTAAAGACAACCTACTGAATTGGAGAAGATTTTTCCAAGTTAATAGCCATTAAAAGGTTAGTATCCAGAATATATAAAGAACTTAAACAATTGAATACCAAAAGCCTCCACAAATAATCCAATTAAAAATGGGCAAAAGACATAAGCAGACATTACTCTAAAGAAGACGTAAAGATGGCTGATGCATGAAAAGATGTTCAACATTACTCATCATCAAGGAAGTGCATATCAAAATCACAATGAGATATCACTTCACACCGGTCAAATGACTAAAATCAAAAACCAAGAAACAAATGTTGGCAACGCTGTGAAAAAAAAGAACATTTTGGCACTGTTGGTGGGAATGCAAACATGTGTGGCCACTGCGTAAAACTATATGGAATTTCTTCAAAAAATTAAAGATAAAATTACCCTATAATCTAATAACAACACTACAGGGTATTTACCTCCAAAATACAAAAACACTAATTGAAGGGGATACATGTACCTCTATGTTTATTGCAGCATTATTGGCACTAGCCAAGATACAGAAGCAGCCTAAATGCCCATCAGTTGATGAATGGATAAAGATGTGAAATATATAAATAATGGAATATTATTCAGCCGTAAAAAAAGAAATCTTGCCATTTGTAACAATATAGATAGAGCTTCAGAGTTTAATGCTGAGTGAAGTAAGTCAGTTAGAAAAAGACAAATACCATTTGATTTTACTCATATGTGAAATTTAAGACATAAAAGAAATGAATAAAGGGAAAGGAGAGAGAGAGATCGAGAGAGACAGAGAGATCAAGAAATAGACTCTTAACTATAGAGTATAAGCACATGATTGCTAGAGGGTAGGTGGGGAGAGGGGTGAAATAGGCAAAGGGGATTAAGAGTATGCTTACCTTGATGAGTATGAAGTAACGTATAGAATTGTTATATCACTATATCTTATACCTACAAAAATAACATAACACAGTATGTTAGCTATACTGGAATCGTTTTTTGTTTGTTTTTTTAAAGAAAGAGCATGAGTGTGAGAAAGGGGTAGAGTAAAAGAGAGAAAGAGAGAGAGAGGAAGAATCTGATGCAGTGCTTGATCCCATAGCCATCTGATCATGACCTGAGCCAAAATCAAGAGTTGGATACTCAACCGAGTGAGCTACCCATGCACCCCAGAATCATTATTTAAATAAAATTTAAAAAATAAAGAGCTTCAAATATCAAGAAAAAAACAAAGAAAGAGAATGTTGAAAGTAGCAAGAGTACAGCATCTCATCATATAAAGGAGATCTTGAGAATTAACAGCAAACTTCTCAGCAGAAACCATGGAGACCAGAAGATAGTGGGATGGTGTATTTAAAGTGCTATAAGAAAACAGTGTCAAATAAGAATTCTATATCCACCAAAACAAACTTCCAAAATTGTAGGATATTGAGACATTCCAAGAACAAAAAGTGAGAGAAACTATTGGTACCATACCTACCTTACAGAAAATATTAACGGGAGTCTTTCAAAATGACACGAAAAGATCCTCAGCTATAACTTAAAATTATGTAAAGGAATATGGAGCACAGTTAAAGGTAACTATATAGGTAAATATAAAGAGAATATAAATGTATTTTTTGTTTCTAGCGACTTTATTCCTCCCCAACTATTTGAAAGGAGAAGTGCATAAAGCAGTACTTATAAGCATTTGTTACTAGACATACATAGTATAAAGATGTAAACGTTGTCACTGTAATTGTTTAAAGGGGAGAGTAGAGGAAGAAACTTTTACAGGACCAAAGTGTATACCATTGAAATTAAGTTGGTATATATCTGAACTAGATTGTTATAGGGTAAAATGTAATTGAAATCCAGGTATATCGCTAAGACCATAACTGAAAACTATTGTTAATAAAGGAATTAAAATGAGTACATTGTAAAATATATCTTCAGTGACAAAGAAGACAGTGATGGAGCAATGTAAGAGGGAAAGAAAAGAAGAGGAAATATTAGGAAAACAGCATAGTGACAGAACTCTACCTTATCTGAGGGGCACCTGGGTGGCTCAGTCGGTTAAGCGTCAGACTTCGGCTCAGGTCATGATCTCGTGGTTGTCGATTAATAGAGGAATGAATAAAGAAGTTGTAGTATATGTAAACAGTGGAATGTTACTTCATCATTAAAAATAACGAAATCTTGTCAGTTGTTGACAAGATGGATGGATCTAAAGGGCATTATTGTAAGTGAAATAAATCAGAGAAAGAAAAATACCATTTCATTTATGTGTGGAACCTAAAAAAAAAAAGAAAGAAAAACACGAACAAAACAAAACAAAAAAAGACTTATAGACGCAGGAAACAAACTATTGTTATGAGAGTGGGAGGGTTTGAGAGAGTAGGCAAAATGAGTGAAGAGGATTAGGAGCTACAAACTTCCAGCTATAAAAGAAACAAGTGAAGGTGATATAATGTACAGCCTAGTTAATACAGCCAATAATATTGTAACAACTTTGTTGACATATGGTATCTAGAATTATCAAGGGGATTATTTCATAATGTATAATAATATCCAAACACTAAAATTTAAAACAAAAAATTAAAAATTAATGAAATAGAGAATAGTAAACACAGTAAATATTTTTTTAAATTTTTTTAATGTTTTTATTTATTTCTAGGAGAGAGAGAGAGAGAGACAGCAGGGGAGGGTCAGAGAGAGGGAGACACAGACTCTGAAACAGGCTCCAGGCTCTGAGCTGGCAGTCAGCACAGAGCCCGACGTGGGGCTCGAACCCACGAACCGTGAGATCATGACCCAAGCGAAAGTCGGACGCTCAACCGACTAAGCCACCCAGGCGTCCCTAAACACAGTAAATATTTTAATGAAACAAGTGACTAAGAAAATATTATTAAAATGTATAAACCTTTATATAACTGATAAACATTCCTATGTTTAAACAAATATGATCATTTGTATGCAGATGTCTGTATACTTATATGTTTGATGATTGAGCAGTTCATACTAAGAGCTATGGATATCTGTAGAACATTCAATGTTAGATCATTCAATGTCGGTAAGAGACATGCGGTGGGGATCTGGATGGTTACCTGGAGATTGAAAGGAAAGTGAATAGAAGAGCCTAAAGGTCATTGCATTTTGTAATTCAGGGCCCAAAAAAAGCAGAGTAGAATTTATAGGCAATCTAGGTTAATGATCATGAATATTTACCTCTACTCATCTATTCTGACATTGGATTTTATCCATTAGCACAAAACTGCCCTAATATAAATAAGCACGAAGAAATCAGGTCTTTGCGATTTCCCCCAAGGTTTTTTTGTGATTTGTTTATGTCAGACAAGATAAGATGAAAGGAGTAGTAGTAGAATATTTTTATTGAAAATCTGAGACTCAAGAATATTGATTAATGTATAGAAGGACATAGACAGTAAGTGATAAAGCTGAGAATGAAGGAAGAGACAGTATGACAAAAAGGAAATGATATAAACACCTTACCACTACTCCTCCCGTAGGAAAACTGACAGGAATTAACTTGGCACCTACTGCTCAGATTTCATTATCATGTTTCTTTCTCTCTTTCTGAACACAGGTAGGTAATTGTTTTGATAGGATCTTTTAGTCTGCATGTAGAAAACACTAACCTTTATAATTGCACCCAATACAGTGATTTACCCATGCTTGTCCAAGGCCACTTGAGAATCATGATGCAGACTCTCAAGTAAAAAAGTAATTTTTTGAGCAACAAAGCAAAAACATATGAATAAATACACTGCATATGAATGTCAAAATACCAGGGACAGCAGATGTGCACAATAATTTATTAAAACTACCTTTGGAGTTCTAATGTGTGATGTAGCAGATAACAGATAAAATAATGTACATTATTTTAATTGAATAACATGAGGGAAATAAACCCTACACCAAAGAAAGATTCATTTTCCACTATAACAGTTAGAAATACATTTATATTTTACATTATTTTGTATAATAAAATCACAAGTAAAGTAGTAAATGATGTTACAGGCTTTAGTTCTTGAATAGACATTTTTAAGGCATATATAAAATACTCAGCCTATTCAGTTTTGTATTAAAATAACCAGTTAACAACGGAGATCCCTGGTAAATCGTCTTGACATTGTGATGGGTAAAATGTAAGTATAAATAAATTCTGCAAAGCCCTGCTTAAAAAAAACAAAAGACGAAAGAGTAAAGGTTTACAGCTTGCCTGTATAATTATTTATGGGTGGGTTGTTTTATGTTTCAACTGAAGAAAATAACAAATCTTTCAGCAGGCATCTGGACCTATTACTATTTTTATCCTCCTGTTTGAACCACAGCCTAGGGCATATTTTTGTCCAGACATTTTGCTACATTTTTAAATTCTGACTTGAATATTCACTTAAAGAGATAATTAGATGTACACATTGTCAAGTTGTGCAAAATTCTCTGTGTTTCTATATACATGCCCTCTTATGTGTTATCTTTCATTTTCCCATATTTGAAGTGATTGTAGAACTGTGGCAAATGGGATGGAAGAATAAGATCTCAACAAACAGAGGGAAGGCAATAAAGTACAGGGTGTACATTCCAAATATTCTAGTGCCCTCAGTATAGTAATGTGTAAACTTTATATTATAAATATTATAGGATATCAATATATCATATTTGGAGGCATGGTATTCTGACAAAATTGTCGCTACTCATCAACTGTTATATGCATCATTAATATTTCACTGTAGCATTAATGTTTTTTTCAATTTTTTGATATGTAATTCACACATAATATTGTATCACTTTGATGTGTACAACATACTGATTTGATATTGTGAAATGATTACCAGGTATCATTAGTTAATATTTCCATAACCTCATAAAGTTACCATTTCTTTTTTTGTGGTGATTACATTTAAAATCTCCTCTTTTAGCAATTTTCAAGAATATAACATGGTATTATAAACTGTAATCACTAGGTTATATATTAGCTCCCAGGACTTATTTGTCTCATAACTCAAAGTTTGTACCCTTTGACCAACATTTCACCCAACCCCAGCATTCTGCATTCTATGAGTTCAGCTACCTAAAATTCCACTTATATTTGAGATCATGCAGTATTAGTCCTCTGTCTGGTTTACTTCATTTACCGTAATGCTCAAGGTCAATTCATGTTGTTGCAAATGGCAAAACTTCCTTCTTCTTATGGCTGAGTATTTGAGATAGATGTAGATAAATATAGATGTAGATGTAGATATAGATACAGATATAGGTATAGATATAGTTATATCTCACATTTATTCATTCATCTGTAGAATCCTCACGTTGTTCCCATATGTTGACTATTCTGGATTATGCTGCAATAAACATGAGAATATGATATCTCTTTGAGACATTGATCTTATTTCCTTTGGATATGTGCCCAGAAGTAGGACTGATAGATCATATGGTAGTTCTGTTTTTTTTTTTAATGTTTTCTTTTTATTTTATTTATTTCTAGGAGAGAGAGAGAGACAGCGTGAACAGGGGAGGGTCAGAGAGAGAGGGAGTCACAGACTGAAACAGGCTCCAAGCTCTGAACTGGCAGTCAGCACAGAGCCCGACGCGGGGCTCGAACCCACGAACCGCGAGATCATGACCTGAGCGAAAGTCGGACGCTCAACCGACTGAGCCACCCGGGCGCCCCTGGTAGTTCTGTTTTTATTTTGAGGAACCTCTGTACTGTTTTCCATAGTGCTTGCACCAGTTCACATTCCCACCAACAGTGCATGAGGCTTCCCTTTTCTCCACATCTAGCCAACACTTGCCTTTTATCTTTTCTTTTTCTTTTTTGATATCCATTATACCTGGTGTGAAGTAATATCTCAATGTGGTTTTGATTTGCATTTCCATGACAATTAGTGTATCTCTTGAATATCTCTTCATGTAAGTGTTGGCCTATCTTTGGAAAAATGCCTGTTCAGTTCCTCTGCTCATTTTCTAATCCTTCTCTTTGCTATTGAGTTGTATGAGTTTTTCATGTAGTTTGGATATTAACACTTTATGTCCATTTCTGTCTAGATCTATCACTTTTTGAAAGTACACTATTGAGATCCCTAATGTTATTATATTGTTGTACTCATCTCTATTCAGATCTGTTAGTATTGAATAATATAGCTGAGTATTTTGATATTACCTAGGTATATATTTTTGATTGTTATATCTCTTAATAGATTGGCACCTTTACCTTTATATAACAAATGTCATAGTATCTTGCTACAGTTTTTGTCTTAAATATTATTTTTCTTGATATAAGTTTAGCTATATCTCTCTTTTGCTTTCCACTTGCTGAGAGTATCTTTTCCCATGTCTTAACTTTGAACCTCTGTGTGTTCTTAAAGCTGACGTGAGTCTGTCAATGGATCTGGTTTTTTGTGATGATTGTTGTTTTGTTTTTAATCCATATACACACTCTATGCCCTTTGAACAGATAATTCAATCTATTTACAGTTTGGAGTTAATATCAATAGGTGTGGATTTAACTAATGCTTCTGGATAGAATTTGTAACACACTTTATAGGATCTCTATCCCTTTATTGCCTTCTGAGAATTCTATCTGACACTCCCCCAGCCTTCCTGTCCTTCAATTTTATAGCCAGTGATTCAGTACTTTTGAGGGAGTGAGAGAGAAATGAGCCCCTTTGGAAGCATTTCACACAGTTGAGAAAGTCTGATGCTCACTCACACACTCCCTTTCCTCCAAAGGAAAAACTGTAGGCTGGACAGATTTCTAGCCCTGAGTTTTGCCACCATGGGGTAATGGTAATTGGATAAAGTCAAACCATTCCTCTTAACCCTATCTAATGCCAACAAGCTTGTATTTTTGAACTTCAGCGGTATGCTGGAACTGCTCTGGAACAAAGGCTCTCTCATTCATGGGTACCTAAGACAGTGTTTGCCAGGGACTTTTAGACTATAGCTGAAAGGGGTTGAAGCCAGTTCATAGGCCACTGTAGAACCCACTGCCACAACTAAAATCTGCATGCTTATTAATTGACACACAAGTAGGCAGGACTCCTCTTGGATCCTTTGATATATGATGCTTGCTCTCCCAGCTCGCACATAGGTACTTTTGTCCATGGGTGCCAGCCAGTTTTTGTAGCTAAGATGAGGAATATGAACAAAGGGTGCCTTATGTAGCCATTGTGCTGATATTACTCTTCATCATTATTTTTTTAAGTAATAGCTATTATGTACTGAATCTCTTTTTATATGTTGAAGCCTTAATCTCCAGCGTGATGATATTTGGAGGTGGGAATTCAGGAATAATGAAGCCTAGAAGAGATCATAAGAATAGGACTCTCATGATGGAATTTATGCTCCTATAAGAAGAATAGGAGGCTCGAGAGCTCTTCCATGGGAGACTTGGTGAGAAGGCTTCCATCTACAAATCAGAATGAGGCCCTCACAATGAACTTAATCTGCTGGAAACTTTATACTTCCCAGGCTCCAGTCTGTGAAAAACAAATATCTGTTAATTCAGTCACCCAGTGTATAATATTTTCTTAAAGCAGACTGAGCACACCAATACAATAGCTATTTCTATAAATAGTTTATGAAATATAACTAATTTTAATGAGAATAATCCAGTTCATACAAGAACAGAAAGCTATAATTGGGTGAAAATTTAACTAGTCTCTGTGCTTTTAAGGATGTTAGATAATATCCCCATATGGTAGGTAGGGTTTAGAATTTAAAAGGAAGGAGGCTAATCAACATTTTCAGCATCAGACATCTACTTATACTGTTCACTGATGAGGAAAAAATAAGTCCTTCTATATAATGGAAGACAAAGAGATCCCTATAGGCAAACAGCAGTATGAATGACTCAGTATTTCATATTCACGTACCTGAATATTTCATTTGCACATTTACTTTTTTGTATTCAATTTTTGTACTTGATACTTGTTCCTATTAACTTTCCTTTTATTATTTTATGTTGGAAACTACACTTACAATGGTGTCTGTCCTCTTAACTTTTTTTAAATGTAAAATATATTATAGTTGACCGTAGGTAAGTGTTGTACAGCATATCTCTAGAGGTATTTATCTTGCTCAACTGAAGCTTTATGCCATTGGTTGATAGCTTGTCATTTCCTACTTCCCTGTACCCCTCAGAAATGACCATTCCACTCTAGATTGTATAAATTTGGCCGTTTTAGATACTTCACATAAGTGGAATCATGTAGTATTTGGCTTTCTTTGGCTGGCTTATTTCACTTAGCATAATGTCCTCAAGATTCATTATGTTGTGGCATATTGCAGAATGTTCTTCTTTTCGGAGCCTGTATGCTATTCCATTGTATGTATATACTACATTATCCTTATTTATTCATCTGTCAATGGGTATTTTGATGCTATGGCTGTGGTAAATGCTGCTGCAATGAACACTGGCATGATAATATCTCTTCAAGATTCTCATTCAAATTCTTTTGGATTAATACACAGAGAAGGGATTATTGGATCATGTAGTAGTTCTGTTTTTAACTTTTTTAAGGACTCCCTCATACTATTTCCACAGAGGATGCACTGACTTGTATTTCTACAATGTGTAAGGGTTCCATTTTGTACACAGCCTCGCAACACTTCTTTTATTTTTTTGTGACATCCTGTCAGATAGGAGGTAATATCTTGTTACAATTTTGATTTGCATTTCCCTCAGGATTACTGCTGTTGAGTATTTTTTCATTTACTTGTTGGACTTTCCTGTGTTTTCTTTGAAGATGTATCTTTTAGCCCATTTTTAATTGTGTTATAAGTTTTTGTATGTTCTTTTTGTTTGTATTTTTGAAACATAGTATCAGATCTATGATTTGCAATTTCCCCCGTGCTATAGGTTCTTTTTGTATATTTTTTGTATACTCTTTCAATGTTTATTCATTTTTTGAGAGAGAGAGAGCGCACAGTGACAGAGAGAGAGGGAAACACAGAATCCAAAGCAGGCTCCAGGTTCCAAGCTATCAGCACAGAGCCCGATGTGGGACTCAAACCCACAAATCTTGAGAATATGACCTGAGCTGAAGTCAGATGCTTAACCAATCGAGCTACCTAGGCACACCTGTCTTTTCACTCTTGTTAGTGATTTCCTTTGTTGTGAGAAGCTTGTTAACTTTCATTTTCCTAAACTTGGAAGATGTTTCTTTTTTTGCAACCCAGTCTATTTTTAGTGCATTTCTTTTTCTTTTCTTTCTTTTTTTTTTCTTTTTTTTTTTTTGCACTCAAATGTTTTTAGAATGAGTTCTCTGCAAAGTTAGTGATGCCAGGGTTGAAAAGAACAAGATGGAGTGTAGATTTCTATTAAAATTTCTTTAAAATTGTTCTTCAATCCAAAGTGCCTGGTGGCTCAGTCAGTTAAGTGTCCACCTTCAGCCCAGGCCATGACCTCATGGTTGGTGAGTTCCAGCTGTGCATTTTGCTCTGTGCTGACAGCTCAGAAACTGGAGCCTACTTCGGATTCTGTGACTCTCTCTCTCTCTGTCCTTCTCCTGCTTGCATGTTCCCTCACTCTTTCTCAAAAATAAATAAACATTAAAAATTTTTAAAAAATTGTTCCTCAGTCCCTCATAGTATTTGTTCTTACTTCCCATACTATTCATTAGTCTTGTAGCGAGGGTCAACTTGTCGCATAACCTAGCTTTGGATGTGCTGGATCTAATAACAGAAGAAAAGAACTGTACTCCAAAGGAGCTGCAAAACCTTGGCATCATGTATTTGAAGAAGAAGGACGGTACACATATGACAGAATTTGAAGTTGCTTAATCACAGGAGCCCAAACATGGAATAGGGAAGATAATTCTCTGAAGATACAGGATTGGAAAATCTAGTAGTATTCTGGAGATAATATGAACTTTCTACTTGGAGAGGTCCTAGAAGATAGAAAAAGTGATGGCACCATGTCAGAAAAGTTGAAATAGGAACTTTTTAGGAAGACCACTCTGGCAAATGGTAGAGGAAGGAATTTAAAAGCTTTGAGAAGTGACCATTGTAGAATAGGTAAACTACGTAAATCTAGAAAATATACCAGAATGCCTATAGGATTCTTCATTGCAAAGTATATAAGGTATGTGTTGGTAAAAAAAATTTAGGGTGGCTCTTTTCTCTGTGCCAGGGTTATAGGTAGAAGAAGTCATTATAAAACAAGGCTCACTGAAAGCAATGACAGTGATGAAATGCTAACATTACAGGGGCCATATTGTTAACCCAAAAAGTCAGGTGGATACAATTATTATAAATCAGGTGGATACAATTATTATAAATGACATAGAGTGACAACCAAGGGATCAAGAACAGTAGAACACATTAAGGACATGGTTCAAA
>JAESUZ010001822.1:0-132745 GCA_017311185.1 Proteles cristata cristata | reverse complement strand
CCATGTATAATGATACCATGCAGTATTTGTTTTTCTCTGGCTTATTTCACTTAGCATAATGCCCTCAAGGTCCACCCATATTGTCACAAATGGTAGGTTTACCTTTTTTCTCAAGACTGAATAGTATTCCATTTTTTGTATATATCACATCTTCTTTATTCATCTACCTGCTGACAATGCTTAGGTTGTTTCCCTGTCTTGGCTGTTGTTAGTAATGCTGCATTGAACATGTGAATGCAACTTTATCTCTTTCATAATCCTGTTTTCATTTCCTTTGGATATATATCCAGAAGTGGAATTGGTGGATCATATGATAGATCTATCTTTACCTTTTTGAGGAACATCCATAATGTTTTCCATAGTGGCTATAGCAGTTTACATTCCTAACAACAGTGTTCAAGGGTTTCTTTTTCACCATATCTTTACCAACACTTGTTCTCTCTTGTCTTCTTGATGAGACTCATTCTGATACCTGAGAGATGATATCTCATTGTAGTTTTGGTTTGCATTTCCTTGATGATTGGTGATATTGAGCACTTTTCACTAAGTGTTGGTCATTTGGATTTCTTATTTGTAAAAATGTCTATCCAGTTCCAATGCCCATTTTGTAATGGGGTTTTCATTTTTATTATGTAGTTGTATGGGATTTTTATATATTTTGGGTATTGGGTATTGGATACAAGATTTGCAAATACTTTCTCTCACTCGGTAGGTTGCCTTTTCATTTTGTTGATGGTTTCCTTTGATGTGCAGAAGCTTTTTAGTTACAGTCCTAAATATTTCCTTTCTTTTGCTATTTTTTATTGCCTTTGGATTTGATAAAATCCAAAAAAATTCATTGCCAAGACCAATGTCAGTGAGCTTACCCCTTGTGTCTTTTTTCCTAGGAATTTTATGATTTCATGTCTTATTACGTCCAAGTCTTTAATCCATTTTGAGTTTTATTCATTTATGCATGTATGTATGTATTTTAGTTTTAGATAATAGAATTTATTATTTTTATTTCAATTTTTTTATTTAAATTCTAGTTAGTTAACATATATGATAAAATTGATTTCAGGTATAGAATTCAATGATTCCTCTCTTACATATAATATCCAGTGCTCATCACAAGTGCTCTCCTTGATACCCCTTACCACATAGCCCATCCCCTGCCCACCTCCCTCCATTAGCCCTCAGTTTGTTCTCTAGCTTCCTTCTCTTTTTTCCCCTTCCCGTATGTTCATAATTTTTCTTTCTTATATTCCAAATATGAGTGAAATCATATGGTATTTGTTTGTCTCAGACTGACTTAATTCACTTAGCATAATATACTCTAGTTCCATCCACATTGTTGCAAATGGCAAAATTTCATTCTTTTTGATGGCTGAGTAATACTCCATTGTTTATATGTATTCTACATCTTCTTTATCTGTTCATCATTTGATGGACGTTGGGCTTTTCCATAATCTGAATATTGGTGACAATGCTGCTATAAACATGAGGGTGCATATGTGCCTTTGAATCTGTTGCTTTTTTTTTTTTTTTTTTTTTTATACTTTGGGTAAGTACCTAGTAATGCAGTTCCTGGATCATAGGATAATTCTATTTTTAACTTTTTAAGAAACCTCCATCCTGTTTTCTGGAGTGACTTCACCACTTGGAATTCCCACCAACAGTGTAAGAGGGTTGCCCTATCTCTGCATCCTCACCAACACCCGTTTTTCTCTCTACTGTTAATTTAAGCCATTCTGACAATTATGAGCTAATATCTCATCATGGTTTCAGTGTGTATTTCCCTGATGAAGAGTGATATGGAGCAAGTTTTCACATGTCTGTTAACCATTTATATGTCTTCTTTGGAGAAATATTCATGTCTTCTGCCCATTTCTTAACTGGATTATTTATTTTTTGTGTGTTGCGTTTGATAAGTTCTTTATAAATTTTGGATACTAACCCTTTATGGTTATGTTATTGGCAAATCTCTTCTCCCATTCCATAGGTTGTCTTTTAGTTTTGTTATTGTTTCCTTCACTGTATAGAAGCTTTTTTATCTTGATGAAGTCCCAGTAGTTCATTTTTGCTTTTGTTTCCCTTGTCTCTGGAGATGTGTCTAGTAAGAAGTTACTCTGGCCAAGGTCAAAGAGGTTACTGCCTGTGTTCTCCTATAGAATTGTGATGATTTCCTGTTTCACATTTAGGTCTTTCATCCATTTAGAATTTATTTTTGTGTGTGGTATAAGAAAGTGATTTCATTCTTCTACATGTTGCTGTCCAGTGTTCCTAACACTATTTGATGAAGAGACTATTTTCCACTGAATATTCTTTCCTGCCTTGTCAAAGATTAGTTGACCATAGACTTGTGGGTCCATTTCTGGGTTTTCTATTCTGTTCCATTGATCTATTTGTCTTTTTTTGTGCCAGTACCATACAAACTCTCTGGAGGACTACGGCTTTATAATATAACTTTAAGTCCAGAATTGTGATGCCTCCAACTTTGCTTTCCTTTTTTAGGATTGTTCTAGCTATTTGGGGTCTTTTGTTGTTCCATGCAAATTTTAGGATTGTTCGGGCTCTGTGAAAAAATGCTGGTGGTGTTTTGATAGGGATTGAATTAAATGTATAGACTGTTTTGGGTAGTATGGACATTTTAACAGTATTTGTTTCAATTCAAGAGCATGGAATGTTTTTCCATTTTTTTGTATCCTCCTCAATTACTTTCATAAATGTTCTATAGTTTTCAGGGTACAGATCTTATTACCTCTTTGGTTATGTTTACTCTTAAGTATCTTATGGGTTTTGGTGTAATTGTAAATGGGATCAATTCCTCGACTTCTCTTTTTGCTGCTTCATTATTGGTGTATCTGAATGCAACAGATTTCTATATGTGAATTTTATAACCTGTGACTTTGCTGAATTCATATATTAGTTCCAGTAATTTTTTGGTGGAGTCTTTTGGGTTATCTACATATAGTATCATGTTATTGCAAGTAGTGAAAGTTTGACTTCTTTTCAATTTGGATGCCTTTTATTTCTTTTTGTTGTCTGATTCCTGAGGTTGGGACATTTAGTACTGTTAAATAACAATAGTGAGAGTACATCCCTTTTGTGTTCCTGTCCTTAGGGGGAAAGGTCATAGTTTTTCCTCATTGAGCTATGGGTCTTTGGATATGGCCTTTATGAAGCTGAGTTGTGTTCCCTCTGTCCTTACTTTGTTGATGGTTTTTATCAAGAATGGATGCTGTATTTTGTTAAATGTTCTTTCTGTATCTATTGACAGGATCATATGGTTCTTATTTCTTTTATTAATGTGTATCACATTGATTGATTTGTGAATAATGAACCATGCTGTAACCCAGGAATAAATCCCACTTGATCATGGTGAATAATTTTTTAATGTACTCTTGGATTTGATTTGCTAATATCTTCTTGAGAATTATTCCATTCATGTTCATCAGAGATATTGGCCTGTAATTCTCCTTTTTAGTGGGGTCTTTGTTGCTTTTTGAAATCAAGGTAATGCTGGGCTTGTAGAAGAAATTTGGAAGCTTTCCTTCATTTCTATTTTTTGGAACATTTTGTGAAAAATAAGTATTAACTCTTCTTGAAATGTCTGATATAATTCCCCTGGGAAGCCATCTGGCCCTGGACTTTAGTTGTTGGGAGGTTTTTTATTACTGATTCAATTTCTGTACTAGTTATGGGTCTGTTCAAATTTTCAATTTCTTTCTTTTTCAGTTATAGGTAGTTTGCATGATGCTAGGAATTTTTCCATTTTTTCTATATTTCCCAGTTTGTTGGCATATAAGTTTTCATAGTATTCTCTTATAATTGTATTTATATGGTTTTGGTTGCTATCTCTCCTCTTTCATTTGTGATTTTATTTCTTTGGGTCCATTCCCTTTTCTTTTTGATAAGTCTGGCTAGAAGGTTATCAATTTTATTAATTCTTTCAAAGAAACAAATCTTAGTTCCATTGATCTGTTCTGGGTTTTTTGTTTGTTTGTTTGTTTGTTTGTTTGTTTGTTTCCATGTAATTTATTTCTGCTTTATTTCCTGTCTTCTGCTTGGTTTTGGCTTTATTTGATGTTCTTTTTTTTTAAATGTGTATTTACTTTTAAGAGAGCATGGGTAGGGGAGGGGCAGAGAGAGAGGGATACAGAAGATCCAAAATGGGCTCTGCACTGACTGCAGTGAGCCCAACGTGGGGCTCTAACTCACAAACTGCAAGGTCATGGCCTGAGCCAAAGTCGGATGCTCAGTCAACTGAGCCACCCAGGTGCCCCTTTGCTGTTCCTTTTCTATCTCCTTTAGGTGTAAGGTCAGATTGCATATATGAGACTTTTCCTGCTTCTTGGAGGTAAGAATATATTGCTATGTACTCCCTCTTAAGACCAGCTTTGCTACATCCCAAAGGTTTTGGACTTTAATGTTTTCATTCACCATTGCTTCCATGTATTTTTTTTAAATTTTTCTTTAATTTTCTTGTTAATCCATAGGATATTTAACCTTCATGCATTATGGGTTTGGTCTTTCCAAATTTTTTCTTTTGGTTGATTTAAAGTTTCATAGCTTGTGGTCTGAAAATATGCATAATATAACCTCAATATTTTTGTACTTCTTAGAGGCCTCATTTGTGACCCAGTGTGTGATCTATTCTGGAGAATGTTCCATGTGCATTTGAAAAGAATGTGTATTCAGGGCACCTAGGTGGCACTGGATAGGCAGATGGCTGGGACACAGACATGGTGAAGGCAGGATTCCGTGGGAAGCCTGGGAAGAGGGGAGTTAAGTGTTTGACTTCAGCTTAGGTCATGATTTGGCGGTTGGTTGGTTCAAGCCCTGCATCAGACTCTGTGCTGACAGCTCAGAGCCTGGAGCCTGCTTTGGATTCTGTGTCTCCCCCACTCTCTTTGCCACTCCTCCATTCATATTCTATCTCTCTTTCTCAAAAATAAATAAACATTAAAAAAATTACAAAGGAAAGAATGTGTATTCTGCTGCATAAGTATAAATTGTTATGAATATATCTGTTAAGTCCATCTGGTCCAGTGTATTATTGAAAGCCATTGTTTCCGGGGTGCCTGGGTGGCTCAGTCAGTTAAGTGTCTGACTTCGGCTCAGGTCATGATCTCACGGTTCATGGGTTTGAGCCCCGCATCAGGCTCTGTGCTGACAGGTCAGAGCCTGGAGCCTGCTTTGGATTCTATGTCTCCCTTTCTGTCTGCTCCTCCCTTTCTCATGCTCTGTCTCTGTCTCTCAAAAATAAATAAACATTAAAAAATTAAAGAAAAACATTAATAAAAAGAAAGCCATTGTTTCCTTGTTGATTTTCTACTTAGATGATCTGTCCATTGCTGTGAGTAGCATGTTATAGCCCCCTACTATTATTGTATTATTATAAATGAGTTTCTTTATTTTTGTTATTAATTGATTCATATATTTGAATCTTTCAAGTTGGGGGAATAAATATTTATAGTTGTTAGATCTTGTTGGATAGACTCCTGTATTATGATATAATGCCTTGCTTTGTCTCTTGTCTTTGTTTTAAAATCTAGTTTGTATGATGTAAATGTGGGTACTCTGCTCTCTTTTTATGTCCATTAGCATGGTAGATGGTTCTTCATCCCCTCACTTTCAATCTGGGGATGTCTTTGCATCGAAATTAAATCTCTTGTAAGCAGTATATTCATTGGGACTTTTTTTTTTTTATTCATTCTGGTGGTCTTCATCTTTTGATTGAAACATTTAGTCCATTTACATTCAGAAAAATTATTGGTAGTTAAGAATTTAGTGCCGTTGTATTATCTGTAAACTCACTGAGCTGGAGATTTTTTCTGTTCCTTTCTAGTCTTGTTTCTTTGGTTCTTTCGCACTCAAAGGGTCCCCCTTAATTTTTCTTGCAGGACTGGTATAGTGGTCACAGACTCCTTTGGTTTTTGTTTGGTGAAACTCTTTTATCTCTCCTTCTCTTCTGAATGACAGCCTTACTGGATAAAGTATTCTTGGCTTCATGTTTTCCCCTTCAGTATGTTGAATATATCATGCCATTCCCCTCTGGCCTACCAAGTTTCTCTGGAGAGATTTGCTATGAACCTGATTTGTCTTCACTTATAGATTAGGAATTTCTTTTCCCTTGCTTTCAGGATTTTTCCTTATGTCTATATTTTTTAAATGTTTTATTTATTTATTTTGAGAGAAAGAACGTGTGTGTGACCAGGGGAGGGGCAGAGAGAGAGAGAGAGAGAGAGAGAAAGAGAATCCCAAGCAGGCTCTGTGCTATCAGCACAAAGGGCTCAATCCCACAAACCATGAGATCATGCCCTGAACTGAAATCAGTAATTGGAGGTTTAACCAATTGAGCCACTCAGGCACCCCTCCTTATCTCTATATTTTAAATATTTTGCTCTGATACATCTTGGTGTTGGTTGGCTTTTGTTGAATTTGATGGGAGTTCTCTGTGCCTCCTGGATTTGGATGTCTATTTCCTTCCCCAGATTAGGAAAGTTTTCAGATATTATTTATCAAATAAACTTTCTGCCCCCTTTCCCCTCTCTTCTTCTGGGATTCCTATGATACAAATGTTATTATACTTTATGGAATCCCTAAATTCCCTAAGTCTATATTCGTTATCCCATACTCTTCTTTCCCTCTTCTCTTCAGCTTCATTATTTTCCATAATTTTATCTTCTATATCACTGATTTGTTCCTCTGCTTTGTCCATCCTCATTTTCATTACACCAATTGATTTTGATCTCCAGTCAGTTACAGCATTTTTTATTTCAGCATAACTAGCTTTTAGTTCTTTTATCTCTGCAGTAATGGATTATCTGCTGTCTTCTATGCTTTTGTTAATCACAGCTAGTATCTTTATGATTATTATTTTAAATTCTTGTTCAGGCGTATTACTTTTATCTGTTTCAGTTAAATCCCTGGCCATGACCTCTTCGTGTTCTTTCTTTTGGTGTGAATTCCTCCGTCTTATCATTTTGTCTAGGTCACTGTTTTTGTGTGTGTGTTAGGAAAGTCTGTTATGTTTCCTAATTCTGGGAGTAATGGCCTTATTAAGAAGAGGTCATATACTGTCTCCAGGGCCCGGTGCTTTAGAAAGTATTTCAGAGTTGCACTCTGCTGTCATGCTTTGGCTGGTCTTTCCTTCAGGTCAGTTCTCTGCAGAGTTTCTCCTTTTTGCAGTGTGGAGTGTTTGGACCTTGTCAAGTATGTGGCGTTTTAACTAGGTGTGCTTTGATTTGCTTGCTTAAATAAGCCTGATCCTGTTTTCACTGTAGCTGAAGGTTTGCAGCACTCTGATCAGTAGACTTGATAAGTGCAGGGAGTTTGTGCTCATTTTCTGGGGGAGGGGCCTACTGGCACTGGTTCTCAGGCCACCTTGTCTTGGTAATGGTGCACCTGCAGGGCACAGTGGCACAGGGCTTGGTGTAAGCAGCTCCAGCCTCCCCTGAGGGGTGCTGTAATGCTCACTGAAGTCTGTCTCTGCTGCTGAACAGGGGAAATTGACATTAGCTGGCTACAGAGCTGGCTGTCTTTAGAGAGGAGAGTTCATGCTCGCTGCTGTTCAGGAAGCCTTCACGGAAGAGCAAACAATCTCCCCTCTTGTGTCCCAGGCTTCCGTTAGAATCCTGCTTTCACCCTGCCTGTGTCTGAGCCATCTGCCCAGCCATCGGCAATTTTTATCTCAGGCACACTGTCTGAGTTTCAAAACAACGCAAATTTTTGGAACCCAGCACAGCATGGACTTGCACTGATTCTCTGGGTGAGAGTCTTGCCATGCTGTGTCTGCTGCCAGTTTGTCCCAGAAAAGCAGTTGCATGACCATGCACAGGGCCCTGAATTTAAGGTGAAATGCAGCTGATAGGTTAGCAGCTTTAGCAGGTGCCCCTGCTGCCATGTTAATTATCAGTTGCTCTGTGCATTCTGCTGTCTCTTGTCTCAAGGTCAGTGCTACCTCTTCAAGAAGGGGAGCAGTTTCTCCTGGTGCAACCCAGTATATCCTCAGACCACACTGTCTGCCCTCTAGGTTCCTTCCTCCTAGGAGTACCACTAAGCCTACGAGGCATGACCCCAGTAATGGTTTGAACTTCTTAAACTTCAGATTAGAACACTGCTACTTATAAAAATTTGTGATAATCAGCCCCTCCCATTTTCCCAGTCAGGGGTTTTGGCGAAGAGTTTTTCTTGTACAATCCCCTACATGCTGCTTTCTCTCTTTATCTCTCTCTGTCTCTCTCTCTTCTTTTTTTTTTTTTTTTTTTTTCTAGGATAGAGAGAGACAGCGTGAACAGGGGAGGGTCAGAGAGAGAGGGAGACACAGACTCTGAAACTCTCTCTCTTCTTTATATGATCAGGCTCGCTTCCTTTCACACCACTCACAATCCTTTTCTCCCCAAAATCAACTCTCTGCAGCTCCTACCTTCCACAGTGTGGCCATTTCCCCCCCCTCTAGATGTGCGGTTTGTTCTCTCAGTCCTCACTGACATCTTGGTCGTTCAGAAGGATTTGATGTTTATCTAGCTGTGTTCAAAGACAAGGCAAACATAGGGTCCCACTAGTGCTCCACCATCTGAATTCCTAATCTTGAGTTTTATATACGATATAAGATATGGATCAAGTTTCATTCTTTTGCATGTGAATTTCCAGTTCTCCCAGTACCATTTATTGAAGAGACTGTCTTTTCCCAATGTATATTCTTGGCTCTTTTTTTTTTTCTCAATTAACTGACCATACATATCAGTTTATTTCTGGGCTCTCTATTCTGTTCTTATCTGCCCTCTTATCTGTATATTTGTTTATAGATATGTGTTTATTTTTTATACCAATACTATACTGTTTGTGTTTCTGTAGCTTTCTAATATAGCTTGAAATCCAGAAGTGTGAGGCCTCCAGGTTTGTATTTCTTTCTCAATATTGTGTTGTCAGTTAGGAGCCTTTTTTGTGGTTCCATACAATTTTAGGATTGTTTTCCCTATTTCTGTGAAAAATGCTATTGGAATTTTGATAGGGATTGCATGTAATCTGTACATTGCTTTGAGCCTTATGGACATTTTAATATCAATTCTTCCAAATCGTTACCACAGAGTATCTTCATTTATTTGTGTCTTCAGTTTCTTTCACCACTGTTTTATTGTTTTAGTGTGCAGACCATTCATCTCCTTGGTTAAATTTATATCTTGATATGTTATTCCTTTTGATGCAATTTTAAGTGATATTGTTTTCTTAATGTGTCTTTCTGATAGTCCTTTGTTACTTTATAGAAATGCAACTTACGGGGCGCCTTGATGGCTTAGTTGGTTAAGCGTCCGACTTTCGCTTAGGTCATGATCTCGCGGTTTGTGGGTTTGATCCCCGCGTCGGGCTCTGTGCTGACTGCCAGCTCAGAGCCTGGAGCCTGTTTCAGTCTGTGACTCCCTCTCTCTCTGACCCTCCCCTGCTCATGCTGTCTCTCTCTCTGTCTCTCCTAGAAATAAATAAAAAATAAAATAAAATAAGTAAAAAAGAAATGCAACTTATGTTTGTATATTGATTTAGTGTCCTGCAATTGTACTGAATTCATTTATTAGTTCTAACAGTTTTTCAGTGGACTCTTTAAGCTTTTATATATGTAATATATCATCTGTTAATGTGTACATAGTTTTATTTCTTTTTATGATTTGGATATATTTTGTTTTTCCTGCCTAATTGCTATGGCAAGGACTTAAAATACTATGTCAAATATAAGTGGCTAAAGTGAGTATACTTGTTCCTGAACTGAGAAGAAAAGCTTTTAGTTTTTCACCATTGATCATGATGTTAGTTGTAGGATTGTCATAAGTGGCCTTTATTATGTTGCAGTATGTTCCCTCTACATCTATTTCATTGAGAGTTTTTATGATGAATTGGTGGTGTTCTCCTCAAAGTAGCATTCCTTGGGTTAAAATAGAAAACTACACTAAAATGTAATGCAACTTTATTTTATTGGAAAGGAGTTCCAATAGCTCATGAGCTGCTTTTATTTTCTCCTAGGCATTACCTATGTGCTTCACCACCACCAGGTGAATAATGGTGTGTGGACTTTGCCTCTTTGTATTAAAAAACTGTCCCTCAGAGGGATACTTGACTGAATCTTTAGGTTTTACTACACATTCATATTTTCGCTATAGAAAATAGATGTATTTCTTGAAACAGTAATAGATTAATCATGAGTAATTCATGATTATAATGTATTAAATAGCATGTCATATAGAATACCTTTGTTTTAAATACTAACATTAGGTACAACTTTAGATACCAGTCACTATACTGTTTTTTTTTTTTTCATTTCCTATTCTGATTTACAGAGAACCCTTGTCTACTCTCTGAGTATATTTTCCAGCTTTTATCTAGCATATAGGCAAAGTTTGGAGTAATTGTCCCTTCAAACTTTGTTCTGCTTGTTGCCTGCTCCAATGTGGAAGTTAATTGTGATTGTATGTGCCATTTCTTTGTAAATGTTTATCAAATTTGTAAGACTTTGAATATAACTTAATATCTTTTCCCACTCTTCCCTTTTAATTTTAGGATACAGAAATGGTTGACTTAGATTCAGATGGTCCTGGTACTTCATCTGGAAGAATGGTAAGTGAATAAATAAACTGCTGAGAAGAAAAATTTTCAGGCTTCCTGTGTCAGGGATCCCTAAGACTAACTCCACCTATTTGGATAATTGCTAAAAGACTCACAAAACTCAGTGTGTATACTTGTGATTCATTGCTAATTGCAGTGGCACTATAAGGATATGCAACTGGACCGACCACGGTGAAATATACATAGGGAGTGTCTGGAGGAATCCATGCACAGGGTTTTTTATGCTCTCTTCCTTCTTTGAGGGCCCATACAGAGAACACTCTTCCCCTGCAATGAAAATGTAGCAAAATATATGTGATTAGAGACTCAGACCCCAAGGAATTTATTGGGAACTGGTTATGTAGACACCGTCTGACTAGCACATGCCAAGATTCCAGAATCCCAGAAAGCAGGAAAAATACAGGAACGCAGGTGTTCAGTACACATCATAATGTTTGTAACAAACAAGAAATGGTTCAAGTACCAAGTACCCAGAATCCCAACTGAAGTCCAACATTATAAGCAAGCCCTGGTAAATATAGCAGCTCCATATCTGTTAACTCTGTTCTGTACACTTCCCCTCCATGGGAGTTAAACAAAATACTTCTTTTATAGAAGGAAAATTTCCTTTGAAATACTGAAGGAAATCATATGAAAAGCATCAAATGGTAAGGGCTAGAATGACAACAAAGGATATGAGTAGATAAATAGATAGTTATTATAGATAGATATACATATATAACTAATAAATACATAATATATAAATACATACATAAAACGTATTATACGTATGTTTCAATTTTGAGAAATTATGATGCCATTGTCAAGTAGACTTAATTACCAGTAAATATTAAGGCATTAAGATTATTAACCTTATAAAGGAAAAAAATGTTCCACTCTGTTTTATTTGCAGTTCAAATTTTCTTAAAATGAAAATTTAGGATTCTTTCTATTCTATGAATATGCTATCTAGTTTTTATTTTTTATATTTTTGTCAGGGAGAATGATGTCTAATCTAAACTAAGAAACTTAAATAGCAACTGCTCTGTTACAAAGATATATTAACATTAGGAAGACAGGAGAAAATCCATGAAGATTTAAGGAAAGAGCTTTAGATATAATTCTATATAAATCTACAGGTCAAATGTCGTGGCAGAAGACCGTCTTTAAAGTATAATCCTGATGCTTGGAGAAAACAATGCAAAGAGCTGTTGAGCCTCATTTATGAACGTGAAGACTCAGAGCCATTTCGACATCCAGCTGATCATCTTTCTTACCCAGTAAACATACACTTGTTTAAATAATTGCCAATATGTAATTTCCCATAAATATACATGCTAAAATCTAGTTAAAAGTCAATTTTTCCCTTTTTTTCTTTCTTCCTTCTCTTCCTCCCTTCCTCTACCCCCTTTCCTCTCTTCCTTCCTCTTCCTTCCTCTTTTGTATATCTTTAAATTGTAAAAGTAGGTAGTGATGTTAATCATGACTTTAAACTTCCTGTCATGTACTTTGTGTGTAAATTTGTGTGTAAACCAAATGTGAATCTAAATATCTTTGCGATATTCTTTTATTTTGGATATTTGTTTAATAAATTTCACTAACTTCTAATACACTTCTACTCATTGGAGACCCTTGGAAAATTATGTCAGCCCTGTTTAAATTATAGTAAATGTGTTATCCAATATGATAACTTAGAATAACCAATATATACCATGTTTCTTTTCATCAAAGATAAAAACATAAGAACTTAGATTATAGGATTCCTTTTTTAAAGGAGTATATCTGTTTATGTGTTGAATAACCTTTTACCATAGATAGCAAATGTATTTTAACATATTCAGAAAAATGGTATAGCGGTGTATCAGAAATGCATCAGACCATCCTCTGAAATTAGTAAACATAAATATTTTCTGCAGACACATTCAGTTGAGAAGAATATTCAAATAAGAAACAAAATTATATTCAACAAAGCTTGTTTGGTTTGTAGGAAGTTTGTGTAGAATAAATTAATTTTGTGTTTCTCATAATAGAAGAGAATGATGAATGTAGAATTCCTTCATCTTAAAGTACAATCAAGAAAAACTGAATTCCTAGGGATCTTCGAGCTTTAAATCATAATTGCATTGCAAGCACTGATATTTTGTTGTGGTGGTCTGGAAATACAATATATCCTCTTTACCCTAATAGGGCCATCAGGAGCAAGAGGGAGAATCCTCAGAGTCAGTTGTTTCTGAAAGACAACAAGATCCATCTCTTTCTGAGGTAGACGTAGTTGTCTCTTTTTTTTTTTTTTTAATTTTTATTTTCTTTATTTTTTTTTTTACAAATAGTTTATTGTCAAATTAGTTTCCACATAACACTCAGTGCTCATCCCCACAAGTGTCCTCCTCCATGCCCATCCCCCCTTCCCCCCCCATCCATCAGTCCTCAGTTTTTGTCAGCATTCAAGAGTCTCTCATGGTTTGCCTCTCTCCCTTTCCCCCACCATTTCCGCCCTTCTTCTACCCCTTGTTCCTCCGTCAAGTTCCTCCTAATCCTCCTATACGTGCAAACAAGCAAGAAGATGTGGTTTATCTACACCATGGAATACTACATGGTAACGAGAAACAATGAAATCTGGCCATGTGTAGATGTAGTTGTCTCTTAAAAGACATATAGTATTTTTGCATTGTTTTACTTTTAAAATTTCCATACTGTAAATGAAGCTTTTATAATTTGTAAGCTGTTTTCCAACTCTTCTCACTGTCTTTTTATCTTTGACTTTTTTGGTTATTTATATTTTGTTTTTATGTGAAAAAATTTTTTTTTTTTTTTTTTTTTTTTTTTTTACAAATAGTTTATTGTCAAGTTAGTTTCCACATAACACTCAAACACTCAGTGCTCATCCCCACAAGTGCCCTCTTCCATTCCCATCCTCGTCCCCCCACATCCATCAGTCTTCAGTTTTTGTCAGCATTCAAGAGTCTCTCATGGTTTGCCTCTCTCCCTTTCCCCCACCATTTCCACCCTTCTTCTACCCCTTGTTCCTCCATCAAGTCAGGCAGAGAAGGACAAATATCATATGTTTGCACGTATATTTTGTTTTTAAAATCAACATGTGTTTTCTTTGTGGCATCTGCATACATGTTTGTTTCTATAGATCTAGAGTTACTGTAGCAGAGTAGAAAACATCAATTACATGATATAATTATATCTGTATTATAGCTGATTGTACCCACTTGGACTTCATTCAGCAAACTTATTGGGTCTTTTGAGCTTTGGTCACATTAACAAGTTCCAACATTTTTCCTCTATGATGATCTTTGTTTCTTAAGCTGTGTTGTGTTGGAATATACTTTGTTAGGATTTAAGCAAAAAAAAAATTTAAGATAGATTAAGAACAATCATGGTTTCTTACACTTGGGAAAGTATTTTCTTTTTTATAATACTTTTCCTCTGCCCATTCTCCTGGGTTTTTGGCTTCGTCTTTGAAAGAAATGTGGTTTTACTTAATAATTCCAAATAGGATAAGGGATACTAACACTTAACCATTTTCATTCCAAAACATTTCTTTTTTGATGGTTGTGTTATATATAAATTTTACATGTTATTCCATATGATAACTGTAGGCATACCCTAACTAGACTTGACAGATTTAGGCTAAAATAGTCTTCTCCCTCACCTAATCAAAATCAAACTAATTCTGAATCTATGAGACTGCAGACCTTCATTAATGCACAAGTGTCACATTAATTAAAAAGCAAAAAGATAGGAGCTAGGCACAGACATGGCCAGTTTGACTTTGACCTTCAACTAATGACATTTTAGGTAGATCGTCCTCGTGGCTAGGAATATCTTGGAAATATGTGGCTAATTTGTGACATGGAACTATTTAATTATATGTGAATAATCCCATCTTCTACTCTCACTGAGCGCTTTGACCGGGAATTGAAGATTGCTTCAGCCTTTAATCAAGAAATGGAATTCCATATTATGGACTCAGTAGGGATAAAGCCATTGGCTGTGCATTTTCTCTTCTGTCTCTTGAGAGAATCATATGGTTATCACTGTAAGGGTGAAGGCTGAGACCCTCCCAAAGACCCTTGATGTTTTCCTGAGATACCAAAAAAACTCTCTTTAAATGAATAGTTTTGGTTGGGGTAGTTGGCAGATTGAAAAGCAGTGTGTTTATTTCATGGTGAATTGGTGATGCAAATCTCAGTACCATTGTATTATGTAGTATTATTACCCATACTGTGTATTTAATAACACATTCTTCTTTGTAGGATAATCCTGATGTTATAGACACTCCTATGGACTTCAGCACTGTGAAAGAAACTTTGGAAGCAGGAAATTATGGTAGTCCTCTGGAATTTTATAAGGATGTTCGCCAAATATTCAGCAACTCCAAAGCTTATACCTCTAATAAAAAGTCAAGGGTATGAAAAAATGATATTAGGTAGATTAATTATCTAAGTGGTTACTAAATTATATATGTATCAAATAGTTTTCTTTTACCAGTTTTAAAATTGCTAAAGAAGTATGTATTACAATTCTGACATAGTTATTGAAGTTTCATTCTCTGTATCTTCTCTGAAGCAAGTTTATTAGCTGTGCTGTAGAAAGATACATTTAGCATAATCATTTTGACATTAAGTACTTCTTTTCTTCCTACCTGACTCTTCATTACTCTTTATTCATTTCTATCTTTCAGAGAGACGTCAAAAAAGGAGAAGTAGTAATTTAAGTTCCCTTTAATATGTCCAATTATAATATGATAAATAAAAGTGGTTGATAGTATGTATATGAGATATTTGGATTAGCTCTGGGTATTTATGATTCCTTTATTATAGCAAATAATGAACCATGTTGGGAAGTGGTAACTGTTTATTCATACTCACATTTAATACCTTCCCTGTTTTGTCAGAACTTAAATATCTTAAGAACAAAAAAGTAGTAATAATTTTTGGTTTTTATAATCACAGGGATCTGATTAACTTTTAAATCAATTGTGCACTAAGTATATATTTGCCCACTTTCACTTCATATAAAAATGAATTTTCAGTAATTTCTGCAGGTATAATTTTTCCACATTTGTTGTATTTCCTCCATATATACTTACATATGTTTATATATTCTTTAAAACTGTAAGTTTCATATTTTGAAGCCTTTTTTCAGCTTATATATTATGAACATTTTCCCTTGTCATTATGACTCGTTGAAAACAGGAGTTTTAGTGTCTCCTATACTTTTCTACTATATGATTGTTTTATGTTATTTAACCAGTGTTCTGGTGCTAGAGATTTAGATGGTTTCTAGTTTTTAACTTTATATGAATAATGCTGTGGCTTTCATTTTTAACATCCCTGAACATAATTATTTTGTGTGTGCAATTCACTGGTATTTACTTAGAATAAATTCCCAGAAGCAAAATTGTTAGTGTAAGGATACGTATATTTAATTTTGGTTATATAATGCAAATTGCTCTTTTAGAATGTTTTTCCAATTAAAATCCGCACTGGCAGTGTGTGAGAATCTTTTTTCCACCCTTCTTAACGTTGGATATAATCTTTTAAAAATCTTTAAGTTTTAGGTGAAAATGGCATCTTATTTTAAATTTTTAGGAAGAGTATGAAATAGCACATACATTTTGTCTGAAAGGATAATGCTGATATTGGCCCAGCCATGTTTATGCTCTTTATTTTTATATCATTAAAGTAGTTGGTTTCTACCTTTCAGATCTATAGCATGACACTGCGATTATCTGCCTTATTTGAAAATCATATTAAAAATATCATCTCTGAATATAAGTCAGGAATCCAGAGTCAGAAGAGGAGAAGGCCACGGTACAGGAAACGTCTAAGAAGCAGCAGCAGTTCGTTGTCTAGTAGCAGAGCTCCTAGGTATATTACACTGATGTAGCATTTTATGTTTTCAAGGCATTTGTGTATATTACCTCATTTCTTGAAGTTTATTGAATAGGTTGAGAAGATCCAAAGATCCAAACGATTTTTTTACGAACTCTTTGACTTGTGTAAAGTTGGAGTTGGTAACCCAAAGCTTTCTTTGTGTGGGTTTTACTTTTGCCAAAAGCTGATATTTTTTATTTTAATGATTGAAATTTAACTTTGTCATATTACCAATTTGAAACATTTCACTTAAATTATAGGGCATTTCTTTGGTCAGCTTCAGCATTTTGTATCATACTGTCTATCTTCATATATCGCTAATAGAAAAAAATGTTCATTGTTCTATATTTTTAATTGTAGTCCAAAAGGGAAACAGAAACAAATGAAGTTGCAGCCTAAAAATGACCAGAATACCTCAGTGTCTTATGCCAGGACTAGCTCTCCTTTCTCGTCTCCTGGTAAATATGTCTATTGTTTTTGGTGTTCTGTATTTAGTTTAATACTGATACTAAGAATTTAGAAGAGATTTAAAAAAAAAGGGGGGGGGCGCCTGGGTGGCTTAGTCGGTTAAGTGTCTGACTTTTCGCTTAGGTCATGATCTTGCGGTTCATGGGTTTGAGCCCCGTGTCGGGCTCTGTGCTGACTGCCAGCTCAGAGCCTGGAGCCTGTTTCAGTCTGTGACTCCCTCTCTCTCTGACCCTCCCCTGCTCACGCTCTCTCTCTCTCTCTCTCCTATAAATAAATAAAGAAAAAAACATTAAAAAAAAGTTTAACAATTTAGAAGAGGCACCATGGAATACTACATGGCAATGAGAAACAATGAAATCTGGCCATGTGTAGCAACATGGATGGACCTTCAGGGTGTTATGCTGAGCGAAATAAGTCAGGCAGAGAAGGACAAATATCATATGTGTGCACGTATAGGAGGATTGGGAGGAACTTAACGGAGGACCATGGGGGAGAAGAAGGGCGGAAATGGTGGGGGAGAGGGAGAGAGGCAAACCATGAGAGACTCTTGAATGCTGACAAAAACTGAGGACTGATGGATGTGGGGGGGAGGAGGGGATGGGCATAGAGGAGGACACTTGTGGGGATGAGCACTGGGTGTTATGTGGAAACTAATTTGACAATAAACTATTTGTAAAAAAAAAAAAAAGAATTTAGAAGAGGCAACATGGTTTATAGTGCAAAGAGCAATGGATTTGGATGTAGAAAAATTGTGTTTTGTTCTCAATTCTTCTCTTTAGCTGTGTGGCCCTGGGTAAGACATTAGTCCATTAGGATTCAATTTCTTCATTTTTAAAATGGAAGTGTTAAGACTGGATTAATTTTAAAATCTCTTAGTTTTAAAATTCTGTAGGGGCATCTGAGTGACTGAGTCAGTTAAGTGTCCAACTCTTGATTTCAGCTTGGGTCATGATCTGCAGTTCATGAGTCACAGGGCTCTACGCTGACAGCACAGAGCCTAATTGGGATTCTCTCTCTCTGCCCCGCCTCCTTTCTCCCCCTCTCTGTCTTTCTTTCTCTCTCTCTCTTAAAATAAATTTAAGTTCCTCCTAATCCTCCTATACGTGCAAACATATGGTATTTGTCCTTCTCTGCCTGACTTAACACCTTCAAGGTCCAAGGGGGAGAAGAAGGGGGGAAGTAGTGGGAGAAAGGGAGAGAGGCAAGTCATGAAAGACTCTTGAATGCGGAGAACAAACTGAGGACTGATGGATGTGGGGTGGGGGGAGATGGGCATGGAGGAGGGCACTTGTGGGGATGAGCACTGGGTGTTATATGGAAACCAACGTGACAATAAACTATTCGTAAAAAAATAAATAAATAAATAAATTTTAAAAAGAAACTAAAAAAATAAAATTCTATAATTATAATTTTTAACTCTTTACTGTGCTTAATAATCTAATGAAACATTTGTTATCAAAATATTCATATTTCCCTCTTCAAGCAACTTGCATTTTTGATGTCGGAATAAAATGATAATGAGAGTTTTAAAAACAGCCTGTTTAATTTTCCTAAAAACATGATACTTATAGTAATATCTTTATACTTATATTAATATTACAATATTTTTAAATATAAGTTTCAGATGCTGCTGACGGCCTTTCATTATATTTACTTGATGATGAACTGGATGGGCCATTTTCTTCATCGAGCTTCAGTGGTTATAGCCGAAGTGGAAATAGCCATGATCCAGGGAAAGCCAAATCATTTCGGAATAGAGTTTTAACAATTAAACAAGGTAGGAAAGAAATATGGACAGGGCATTTATTCTTTGTTCATTTTTGATGGCAGATGAATCATTTAAAAATTGATGTATTTAGGTAGTAAAAATTTGCATGTCCTTCTAGTTAATGACGATTTTAATGTTGTCAAATAAATTTGAATAAAATAGGGTTTCATATCCACAACCAGGAACAGGCCATTAGATTTTGACTAACTATTCCAAAATATACTTTAGTCTTTTAAAATAAAATATGAAATGAGTAGGTAGGAAAAACTAAATGAAGAGATATTTCAAAGCAAATGCTTTTTGAGATACCCCTTAAAATTTGAGATACCCCCTAAAAATATAAAACTTCTCTAAAGATGATTTTGGATTTTTCCCTTTATTACTAATATAGTTTAATATATAAAATATATATTTTATTTTATGTAAATTTTAATGAAAGATTAAGTAGCATAGCCATTGTCATTGAATTACTAAATAACTTAAAAATCGAGTTTCTAAAGATGTATTTTATATTGGTTATGTGAAAAACATTGAAACATATGATTACTTTAAAATAATTAGTGCCTTTATTTTTCCCAATTTGTATCTTTATTCTCTTCTCTGATCCTGCTGCACATGGCCTACTCATGCCACTTTCTTTTCCCCCCTTTCCCCGTAACAAGCTATTAGGAAGAATAGCTTATACTTCTTGCTTCTATTTTCTTTCTGTCTAAAAACTCCTTTATCCTTTTATAGTATGGCTTCTGACCCAACTACTCCCAAAGTTGTCCTCTCCAGAATTACACTTCTCTTTAGTAACCAACCACTGTTCTGTTCTTAGTCCCTGTCTCCTTAATTTTGTCTCTCATTACATACTTTTGAATACCTCCACTAGTAACTCTACTGCCTGGCTTCTGTAATGACTATCCTACATATCTTTTTCTCCTGTATTTCTATATTTTCTGTTTCTTTTCTTTGACTCTACATACTTCCTTTTTACTGTTCCCCTCTGGTGTCTTGATTTGTTTGTTGGTTGGTTGGTTTTTCTTTGTTTTTGGTCTTCTACAAATAAAGGAACCTAATAGCTACATCAATCATCCTTATGGTTAGGACTCTCCAAATTCACATATCTAGACCTAACGTTTTGTTATTCTACCAGTCTCATTTCCAAGTGCTTCTTAAAGTAATTGCTTTGGGTGTTTATCATCATCTTTCTGTCTCAAGCTTACTTCTGTTTCTGCAGTCACTATTTTAATTAATGCCACCGCCATCTTTCTAGTCACCCAACTTAAAATCTTAAAGTGTTCTTAGACTCTTCTCCTTCATATCGTCAGTTGCTTGGTTTTATGAATTCTACAACTCTTTAATACCACCCAAATCTCTTGTCTACAGTTTCTATTGCTATTACTTTAGTCTTTAGCCTACTATATTAGTCAGCTTAGACTGTTACAACATGATACCACAGAGTGGATGGCTTAAACAGCAGATATTTATTTTTAGCAACTTTATTGAGATATCACCTATAGAAATTGTGTGTAATTGTAAAGTGTACAACTTCACGTTTTGATATATGTATACATTGTGAAATGGTCACCACAATCAAACTAATCATAATATACCCATCACCTCTACATAGTTACCCTGTGTGTGTGTTTGTGTGTGTGTGTGTGTGCATGCACGCACGTGTGTGTGTGTGTGTGTTAAGAATTAAGATCTCTCCTTTTAGGGGTGCCTGGGTGGCTCAGTCGGTTGAGCGGCTGACTGGCGCAGGTCAGTCTCGCAGATCCTGACCCTCCCTGCTCACGCAGTTCGTGGGTTCGAGCCCCACGTCAGGCTCTGTCCTGACAGCTAGCTCAGAGCCTGGAGCCTGTCTCAGATTCTGTATCTCCTTCTCTCTCTGACCCTCCCCTGCTCACGCTGTTTGTCTGTCTGTAAGTCTCTCTCTCTCTCAGAAATCAATAAGACATTAAACAATTAAAAAAAAAAAAGATCTCTCCTTATAGCAAATTTCAAGTGTTCAATACAGTATTGTTAACTATAATCACCAGGCTGTACCTTAGACACCCAGAACTTACTCATTCTGAATAATTGAATCTTTATACCTCCCCCAGTCCTCTCCCCCTAGCCCCTAGCAACCACCATCCTGCTCTGTCATTATACAGATATGACTGTTTTAGAATATATATATCTGAGAAAGTGACATTATGTAATATTTCTCTTTCTCTATCTTGCTTATTTTGCTTAGCATAATGTCCTTGAGCTCCAAACATGTTGCTGAAAATGCAAAATTTCCTTCTTTTCAGAGGCCGTGTAATATTCCATTGTGGGGTGTGAGTGTGGGTGTATGTGCATATCACTTTTTTTACATTCATCAATAGAAAAACATACATATTATTTCCATTTCTTGGCTATCGTGAATAATGCGTCAGTGAACATGGGACTACAGATATATCTTCAAGATCCTGCTTTTGGTTCCTTTGGATCCAGAAGTGGGTTACTGAATGAAATAGTAGTTCTATCTTTATTTTTTAATGTTTGTTTATATTTTTTGTAATTTTTTTAATGTTTTATTTAGTTCTGAGAAAGAGAGACAACGTGAGCAGGGAGGGTCAGAGAGAGAGGGAGACACAGAATCTGAAACAGGCTCCAGGCTCTGAGCTAGCTCTCAGCACAGAGCCCAATGCAGGGATCTAACCCATGAACCGTGAGGTCATGACCTGAGCCAAAGTCGAACGCTTAACCAACTGAGCCACCCAGGCATCCCTGTTTATTTTTTTATTTTTTAAAATTTTTTAGAATAGATCATTGTCAAGTTGGTTTCCATATAACACCAAGTGCTCATCCCCACAAGTGCCCTCCTCCATGCCCATCAGCCCTCTTCCCCTCCCCCCACCCTCATCAGTTCTGAATTTTGTTCTTAGCATTCAAGAGTCTCTCATGGTTTGCCTCCCTCCCTCTCCCCACAATTTTTCCCTCCTTTCTCCCCCACGCTCCTTCGTTAAGTTCCTCTTAATCCTCCTATACATGCAGACATATGGTACCTGTCCTTCTCTGCCTGACTTATTTTGCTCAGCATAACACCCTCAAGGTCCATCCATGTTGCTACACATGGCCAGAATACGTTCTTTCTCATTGCCATGTAGTATTCCATTGTATAGATACACCACATCTTCTTGATCCATTCGTCCTTTGATGGACACTTAGTCTCTTTCCATGATTTGACTATTGTGTAGAGTGCTGCTGTGAACATTGGGGTACATGTGCTCCTATGCATCAGCATTTCTATATCCCTTGGGTAAATTCCTAGCAGTGCTATTGCTGGGTCATAGGGGAATTCTAGTGTTAATATTTTGAGGAACCTCCACACTGTTTTCCAGAGGGGCTGTACCAGTTTACATTCCCACCAACAGTGTAGGAGGGTGCCCATTTCTCCACATCCTCACCAGCATCCCAGACTTTAGCCTCTACTGCAAAGCTGTCATCATCAAGACAGTGTGGTATTGGCACAAAAACAGACACATAGACCAATGGAATAGAATTGAGAACTCAGAATTGGACCCAAAAGTGTACAGTCAACTAATCTTTGACAAAGCAGGAAAGAATATCCAATGTGAAAAAGGCAGCCTCTTTAACAGATGGTGCTGGGAGAACTGGCCAGCAACATGCAGAAGAATGAAATTAGGTCATTTTCTCACACCATACACAACAATAAACTCAAAATGGATAAAGGACCTGAACATGAGACAGGAAACCACCCAAACCCTAGAGGAGAAAGCAGGAAACAACCTCCTTGACCTCCACCACAGCAATTTCTTACTTGACACATCCCCAAAGGCAAGGGAATCAAGAGCAAAAATGAACTCTTGGGACCTCATCAAGATAAAAAGCTTCTGCACAGCAAAGGAAACAATCCATAAAACTAATAGGCAACCGACGGAATGGGAAAAGACATATCCGATAATGGGCTAGTATCCAAAATCTATACTCACCAAACTCCACACCTAAAAAACAAACAATCCAGTGAAGAAATGGGCAGAAGACACGAACACACACTTATCCAAAGAAGACATCCAGATGACCACCAGACACATGAAACGATGCTCAGCATCCCTCCTCATCAGGGAAATACAAATTAAAACCACACTGAGATACCACCTCAAGCTGGTCAGAGTGGCTAAAATGAACAAATCAGAGGACTCTAGATGCTGGCAAGGATGTGGAGAAACACCCCTGTTTATTTTTTAAAGACAGTGATAGTGTAAGCAGGGGAAGGACAGAGAAAGAGGGAGACACAGAATCCAAAGCAGGCTCCAGGCTCTCAGCTGTCAGCATAAAGCCCAACATGGGGTTCGAAACCATGAACCATGAGATCATGACCTGAACACCCAACCAGCTGAGCCACCCAGCCACCCCTCTATTTTTAATTTTTTGAGGAACCTCCATAACTATTTCCATCATGACTACCAATTTTCCATTTTCTCTATATCCTTGCCAAGAATTGTTATCCCTTGTCTTTTTTTTCCAAAGACAAAGAACTTTGCCAGTAATATTTATTTCTAGAAAATGAGGTGAGTATACAAAAATACCACCAAGGGCCCATATAGGTCAGACTTTTCCCATGCTCTGAATTTTCTCCCTCAGGGGCACTGTGCATGAGAGCTAGAAAGGATGAGGGGTTGCTGCCGATCTGTGCAGATGGAGGATGGAAGAAATAGGACACAGACATGTGGTGTTGCACTCCCAGCCACATCAGACACATTCTTTTCCTTTTTATAAAAATATTATTTTAATTCCAGTTACTTAATATAGACTCTAGGTATACAATATAGTGATTCAGTAATTACATACGTCACCCAGTACTCATCCTGACTAGTGCACTCCTTACTGCCCAATACATATTTAACCTATTTCCTCACCCATCTTCCCTCTGGTAACTATCAGTTTGTTTTCTATTAAGAGTCTGTTTCTTGATTTGTCTCTTTAGCTCCTTTTTCCCTTTGCTCATTTGTTTTGTTTCTTAAATTCTGCATATGAGTGAAATCATATATTTGTCTTTCTCTGATTGCTGTATTTCACTTAGCATAATACTCACTAGCTCCATTCATGTCATTGCAAACAGCAAGATTTCATTCTTTTTTATGGCTGAATTATATTCCATTCAATATATACCACATCTTCTTTATTATTTAATACATACTTGGGCTCTTTCCATATCATAGGGAGTGTTGAAAATATTGCTATAAACCTAGGGGTGCATGTATGCTTTTGTGTTAGTGTTTTGTATTCTTTGGGAAAATATCCAGTAGTGTGTTTGCTGCATCATAAGGTAGTTCTATTGTTAACTTTTTGAGGAACCATATTGTTTGGCACAGTGGCTGCACCAGATTGCATTCCCATCAACAGTGGAATAGGGTTCCATTTTTTCCACAACTTCACCAATATCTATTTCTTGTGTTCATGCTTTTAGACATTCTGACACGTAAGAGGCAATAACTTACTGTAGTTCTGATTTGCATTCCCCTGATGATCAGTGATATTAAGCATGTTTTCATGTGTCTGTTGGTCATCTGATGTCTTCCTTAAAGAAATATCTGTTTATCTCTTCTCATTTTTAATTGGATTATTTGTTTTTAGGTGTTGAATTGTATACATTCTTTATATATTTTGGATACTAAACCTTTATCAGATATATCATTTGTAAATATCTTTTCCCATTAGTTTTATTGTAGTTTTACTGATTGTTTTCTTTACTGCTTCTTTATTTTGATGTAGTCCCAATAATTTGTTTTTGCTTTAATTATCCTTTACTCAGGAAACATAAGTAGTAAGAAGTTGTTACAACCAGTGTCAAAGAGGTTACTGTCTCTGTTCTCTTCTAGGACTCTCATGGTTTCAGGTCTCACATTTAGGACTTGAATCCATTTTGAATTTATTTTTGTGTATGGCGTAAGAAAGTGGTCCAGTTTCGGTTTTTTGCATGTTTATGTCCAGTTTGCTCAACACCATTTGTTGAAGAGACTGTCTTGTTCCCATTAGATATTCATTCCTACTTTGTTGAAGAATAATTGACCATAGATTTGTTGGATTATTTCTGGATTTTCTGTTCTGTTCCACTGGTGCATGTGTCTGTTTTAATGCCAGTACCATACTATTTTGATTACTAGAGTTTTGTAATATAACTTGTAAGTCTCTAATTTTGATGGCTCCAACTTTGCTTTTTTTTTTTCAAGATTACTTTGACTATTCATGGTCTTTGTGGTTCCACACAAATTTTAGGATTGTTAGTTCCATTATGTTTGTTATTAACTGTTGTTTGTATTTTGGTGACCTATGTAAGGTGTATAATAAATATTTACAATTGTTTTATCTTATTGGATTATTTCTTTATTGCCTATTGTCCTGCTTTGTCTCTTATCACAGTCTTTGTTTTAAAGTCTAGTTTGTCCGCTATAAGTATCACTACTTCAACTTTCTTTTGACATCCATTTGTGTAATAGATGTTTCTCCATCCCCTCACTTTCAATCTGCATGTGCCTTTAGGTCTAAAATGAGTCTTGTTGTAGGCAGCTTATAGATGGATCTTGTTTTTTTCATCTGTTCTGTAACTCTGTGTCCTTTGATTCTGGCATTTAGTCCATTTATTTTCAAGTAACTATAGACAGATATGTATATCTATCATGACATTTTATTGTCTTTGTCTTTTTTATATTAATTTTTGTTTTAATTCCAATATAGTTAACATACAGTGGTATGATAGTTTTTGGTATACAATACAGTGATTCAGCAGCTGTGTACATTACTCGGTGCTAATCAGGATAACTGTACTCTTTAATCCCCTTCATCTATTTCACTCATCTCCCACACACCTCCATTCTGATAACCAGTTTTTTTTCTATAGTTAAGTGTCTCTTGTTCTCTCTCTCTCTCTTTTTCTCTTTTGCTCATTTATTTCTTAAATTCCACATGTGAGTGAAATCATATGGTATTTGACTTTCTCTGACTTATTTTGCTTATCATTATACTCTACCTCCATCCATGTTATTGTAAATGGCAAGATTTCATTATTATTTATGGCTAATATTCCATATGTATACCACATTTTCTTTATCTATTTATTAATGGACATTTGGGCTCTGGGCATAAAGTGGCTCTTGTAAATAGTGCTGCAATAGACATAAGGGTGCATAGATAGATCCTTTGTGTGGGTTTTTTTTTAATGTTTATTTGTTTTTGAGATAGAGAGTGAGAGTGAGAGAGGGGCAGAGTGAGAGGGAGACACAGATTCCAAAGCAGGCTCCAGGCTCCAAGCTATCAGCATAGAGCCTGAGATGTGACTCCAACTCACAAACTGTGAGATCATAACCTGAGCTGAAGTTGACACTTAACTGATTGAGGCACCCCTGCATGGATCCCTTTGAATTAGTATTTTGGTATTCTTTGGATAAATACCTAGTAGTGCAATTACTGGATCATAGAGTAGTTCTATTTTTAACTTTCTGAAGACATTCCATGCTATTTTACACAGTGGATGCACGAGTTTGCATTCCCACCAACAGAGCAAGAGGGTTCCCCTTTCTCCACATCCTCACCAACACTTTGTTTCTTATGTTGTGGATTTTAGCCATTTTGACTGGTGTGAGGTGATATCCCATTGACGTTTTGATTTGCATTTTCCTGATGATTTGAGATGTTGAGTACTTTTTCATATACTTACAACAAACATTTATTTTCTCACAGTTCTGGAAGCTGAAAGTACAAGATCAAGGTGCCAATAGAGTGTCTAGTCAGGTTTCTCTTCCTGTTTTGCTAATATTAGGCTGCCTTCTTGGTATGTCCTCACATGACATTTTCACTGTATACCACAGATAGGAAGGGAAAGTGAGCATCGCTTGTCTCTTCCTCTTCTTATAAGGACACCAATTCTAGTGCTTTGGTGCCTACACTTAAGACTTCATTTACCTTGAATGACTTCCTTAAAGGATCTATCCCAAATACAGAAACATTGAAGGACAGGGCTTTAACATAGGTTACTTTTTTTAAGATTTTATTTAAATTCTACTTTGTTAACATAATGTTATATTTGTTTTAGGTGTACAACATAGCGATTCAACACTTCCATACACACCCAGTGCTCATCACAAGTTCAGTCCTTCATCCCTGTCACCTATTTGACCCAATTTATTCATCCATTGACCTCTGGTAACACGCTGTTCTTTATAGTTAAGAGTCTGTTTCTTGGATTGCCTCTCTCTTTTCCCCCCATACTCATTTATTTTGTTTCTTAAATAACACATATGAGTGAAATCATATGGTATTTGTCTTTCTCTGACTTATTTCACTTAGTATAATACTTTCTAGCTCCATCCATGTCGTTGCATAAGTAACATTCCATTGTATATATATACCACATCTTCTTTATCCATTCCATTCATCACCAAATGGGAATTTGGACTGTTTCCATAATTTGGCTATTGTAGATACTGCTGCTATAAACATTGGTGTGCATATATCCCTTTGAATTAGTATTTTGGTATTCTTTGGTTAAATACTTAGTAGTGCAATTGCTGGATCATAGGTTAGTTGTTTTTTTAACTTTTTGAGGAACCTCCATCCTGTTTTCCAGAGTGGCTGCACCACTTTGCTTTACCAATAGTGCAAAAAGGTTCCCCTTTCTCCACATACTTGCCAATACCTGTTATTTTCTGTGTTGCTGATTCTGGCAAGTGTGAGGTGATAATCTCATTGTAGCTTTCATTTGTATTTTCCTGATAATGAGTGATGTTGAACATCTTCTCATGTGTCCGTTGGCCATCTATATGTCTTCTTTGGGAAAATGTCTATTCATATCTTCTGCCCATTTTTTAAATTGAATTATTCATTTTGTGGATGTTGAGTTTTAGAAGGTCTTTATATATTCTGGACACCAAACCTTTATCAGATATGTCATCTACAAATATCTTCTCACATTCCATAGGTTGCCTTTTAGTTTTGTTGATTGTTTCCTTCTCTGTGTAGATTTTAATGTTGATGAAGTCCTAGTAGTTCACTTTTGCTTTTATTTCCCTTGCTTGAGGAGACATATGTAGTAAGAAGTTGCTACTGCCAATGTAAAAAAGATTAACTACCTGTGTTCTCCTCTGATTTTAATGATTTTAATGGTTTCCTGTCTCACATTTAGGTCTTTCATCCATATTGAATTTATTTTTATATATGGTGTAAGAAAGTGGTCCGTTTCATCTTTTGCATGTTGCTGTCCAGTTTTATTAACACCGTTTGCTGAAAATACTATCTTATTTGCATTGCATGTTCTTTCCTGCTTTGTTGAAGATGAATTCACCATATAGTTGTGGGTTCATTTCTGGGTTTTCTATTCTGTTCCATTGATCTATGTGTCTATTTTTATACCAGTACCATACTGTTTTCTTCTTATATTGCAGCTTTGCAATATAACTTGAATCCCAGAACTGTGATGCCTCCAGCTTTACTTATCTTTTTCAAGGTTGCTTTGTCTATTTGGGGTCTTTTGAGGTTCCAAAGAAATTTTAGGTTGTTCTAGCTCTGTGAAAAATGCTGTTGGTGTTTTGATGGGGATTGCATTAAATGTGTAGATTGCTATGGGTAATATAGACTTTTTAATGATATTTGTTCTGATCCATGAACGTAGAATGTCTTTCCATTTCTTTGTTTCATCTTCAATTTCTTTCATGAGTGTTTTCTAGTTTTCAGAGTTCAGGTCTTTCAACTCTTTGGTTGTTTTTTTCTGTTTATCATTAGTTTTGGTGCAACTGTAAATGGGATTGTTTTCTTAATTTCTCTTTCTGCTGTTTCATTATTGGTCTGTAGAAATGCAACAGATTTCTGTACATTGATTTGTATCATGTGACTTTACTGAATTCATTTATAAGCTCTAGCAGTTTTTTTGGTAGAGTCTTTCAATGTTTCTATAAAGATTATCATGCCATCTGCAAATACTGAAAGTTTTACTTCTTCCCTGCTGATATGGATGCCTTCTGTTTCTTTTTGTTGTCTGATTTCTCGGGATAGGATTTCCAGTACAATGTTAAATAACCATTGTTAGAGTGGACATCTCTGTCTTGTTCCTGACCATAGAGGAAAAGTTCTATTTTTCCCCCATTAAGGGTGATATTAGCTGTGGGTTTTACATATATGGCCTTCATTATGTTGAGATATGTTCCCTCTAAACCTATTTTGTTGAGCGTTTTTATCATTAATGGTTTTGTACATAGTCAAATACTATTTCTGCCTATATTGTAATATGGTTCTTATCCTTTCTTTTATTAATGTTGTGTATCACACTGATTGATTTGCAAATATTGAAATACCCTTGTCACCCCAGAATAAATCCTACTTGATCATGGTGAATGATTTTTTTAATTTATTGTTGGATTCAGTTTATTACTGTTATGTTGAGAATTTTTGTGTTCATATTCGTCATCAATATTGGCCTAATATTCCCTTTTTTGAGTAGAGTCTTCTCCTGATTTTGGAATCCAGGTAATGCTGGTCTCATATAATGAATTTGGATATTTTCTGTCCTTTTTATTTTTGGAATAGATTGAGAAGTATGGGTATTAACTCTTCTGTAAATGTTTCATAGAAATCGCCTGTGAATCTATGCATCCATCTGGCCCTGGACTTTTGTTTGTTGGGAAATTTTTGATTACTGACTCAGGTTCTGTGCTGGTTATCAGTCTCTTCAAGTTTTCTATTTCATTCTGTCTCAGTTTTGGTAGTTTATATGTTTCTAAGAATTTACCCATTTCTTCCAGATTGTCCAATTTGTTGGCATATTTTTTTTCATAATATTCTCTTATAATTCTGTTTCTGTGGTGTTGATCATTATTTTTCCACTCTTTTTTGTGATTTTATTTATTTGGGTCCTTTCTCTTTCTTTTTGGTAAGTCTGACTAGAGGTTTATCAGTTTATTAATTTTATCAGAGAACCAGCTTCTGGCTTCATTGATCTGTTTTACTGTTTTCATTGTTCCTGTGTAATTTATTTCTGCTCTAAGATTTATTATTTCCTTCCTTCTTCTGGCTTTAAGTTTCATTTGTTGTTTCTCTAGCTCTTTTAGGTGTAAGATTAGGTTGTTTATTGGAGGCATTTCTTGCTTCTTGAGTAGGCTTGTAGTGCTATATACTTCCCTCTCAGGACCTCTTTTGTTTTCTACATCCCAAATGTTTTGGACTTTTGTGTTTTCATGTTCATTTGTTGCCATATATTTTTCCATTTCTTTGATTTCCTGGTCAACCCATTCATTGTTTAGTAGCATGTTGTTTAAGCTCTATGTATTTGTGGTCATTCCAATTTTTTTTTGTTACTGTTTACTTCTGGTTTCATAGTGTTATGGTCAGAATAGATGCACAGCATGATGTCAGTATTTTTTAATTTTTTGAGGCCTGATTTATGACCTAGGATGTGATCTGTTCTTGAGAAATGTCCATGTGCACTTGAAAAGAATGCAAATTGTTCTGTTTTAGGATGGAATGTTCTGAGTATATTTGATAATTCCATCTGATCCAGTGTAGCACTCAAAACCATTGTCTCCTTGATTTTCATTAGATGCTCTGCCCATCAATGTTAGTGAATTGTTAATGTCCCCTTCTATTGTGTTATTATTAATTTGTTCCTTTATGTTTGTTATTAATTATTTTATATATTTGGTTGATCCCATGTTGGGTGCTTAAATATTTATAATTGTGAGGTCTTCTTGTATTTTCTCCTTTATTATGATAAGTGACCTTCTTTATCCCATATTACGATCTTTGTTTTAAAGTCTAATTTGTCCAATAAATATATTGCTACTATGGCTTTCTGTTGACCTGTGTTTGTGTGATAAATGTTTCCCCATCTCCTCACTTTCAATCTGCAGGTGTCTTTATGTCTAAAATGAGTATGTCATGGGCAGTATATAGATGGGTCTTTTTTTAATCCATTTTGACACTTTCTGTCTTTTGATTGGAATGTTTAGTCCATTTACATTCATAGTAATTATTGATAGATATGTATTTAGTGATGTTTTATTACTTGTTTTGTCATTGTATCTGGAGATTTTTCTCTGTTCCTTTCTTGTCTTTCTCACTGTTGGTCCTTCACTCAAAGTTCCCCTTAATATTTCTTACAGGGCTGGTTTAGTGGTCAGGAACTGCTTCACTTTTTGTTTGTTTGAGAAACTCTTTTATCTCTCCTATTCTGAATGACAGCCTTGCTGGATAGAGTGTTTATAGCTGCGGATTTTTCCCATCCAGCATGATGAATATATCATGCCACTCCCTTCTGGCTTGCCAAGTTTATGTTTGTTGAGAAATCTGCAGCTAGCCTTCTGGTTCTTCCCTTATAACTTAAGGACTTATTTTGTCTTGCTGCTTTTAAGGGTTTTTATTTATCACTATATTTTGCCAGTATAATTATAATATATCCTGATATTGTTCTGCATTTGTTGATTTTGATGGGAATTTTCTGTGCCTCCCATATTTGGATGTCTGTTTCCTTTCAGATTAGGTAACTTTTCTGCTGTTTTTCTGTCCCCTTTTCTCTCTCTTCTTCTTCTGGGACTCCTATAATACAAATGCTTTTACATTTGATGGAATCATTAAGTCCTCTAAATTTATTTTTGTGTTCCCTAATTTTTCTTTCTCTCTTTTTTTCAGCTTCATTATTTTCCATTATTTTGTCTTCTATATCTTTTTTTTTGTCTTCTATATCTCTAAATTGTTCCCCTGTTTCTTCCAGCATCCTGTTCATTGCATCAAGCCTGTTCCAATCTCATTTATAGCATTCTTCATTTCTGAATTCTTTTTAAAACTCTTTTATCTCTGTGGGTAAGGGTCTCCCTGATGTCTTCCATTCTTTTCTGAATCCCAGTGAGTATCCTTATGATTGTTGCTTTAAATTTTCCATTAAGCATGCTATTTATATCTGTTTTTGCTTAGATCTATGGCCATGGCCTTATCTTTTTTTTTTTTTTTTTTTTTTCAAATAGTTTATTGTCAAATTAGTTTCCACATAACACCCAGTGCTCATCCCCACAAGTGTCCTCCTCCATGCCCACCCCTCCTCCCCCCCACATCCATCAGTCCTCAGTTTTTGTCAGCATTCAAGAGTCTCTCATGGTTTGCCTCTCCCCCTTTCCCCCACCATTTCTGCCCTTCTTCTCCCCCTTGGTCCTCTGTTAAGCTCCTCCTAATCCTTCTATACGTGCACACATATGATATTTGTCTTTCTCTGCCTGACTTATTTCGCTCAGCATAACACCCTCAAGGTCCATCCATGTTGCTACACATGGCCAGATTTCATTGTTTCTCATTGCCATGTAGTATTCCATGGTATAGATAAACCACATCTTCTTGATCCATTCATCTGTTGATGGACACTTAGGCTCTTTCCAGGTTTTAGCTATTGTGGAGAGTGCTGCTATGAACATTGGGGTACATGTGCCCTATGCATCAGCACTCCTGTATCCCTTGGGTAAATTCCTAGCAGTGCTATTGCTGGGTCATAGGGGAGTTCTATTGTTAGTTTCCTTAGGAACCTCCACACTGTTTTCCAGAGGGGCTGTACCTGTTTACATTCCCACCAACAGTGTAGGAGGGTGCCCGTTTCTCCACATCCTCGCCAGCATCTAGAGTTCTCTGATTGGCTCATTTTAGCCACTCTGACTGGCGTGAGGTGGTATCTCAGTGTGGTTTTGATTTGTATTTCCCTGATGAGGAGCGATGCTGAGCATCGTTTCATGTGTCTGCTGGCCATCTGGATGTCCTCTTTGGAGAAGTGTCTGTTCATATCTTCTGCCCATTTCTTCACTGGGTTGTTTGTTTTTCGGGCGTGTAGTTTGGTGAGTTCCCTGTAGATTCTGGATATCAACCCTTTATCTGATATGTCATTTGCAACTATCTTTTCCCATTCCGTTGGTTGCCTATTACTTTTCTGGGTTGTTTCCTTGGCTGTGCAGAAGCTTTTAATCTTGATGAGGTCCCAACAGTTTATTTTGCTCTTGATTCCCTTGCTTTTGGGATGTGTCAAGTAAGAAGTTGCTGCGGTGGAGGTCAAGGAGGTTGTTTCCTGCTTTCTCTTCTAGGGTTTTGATGGTTTCCTGTCTCACGTTCAGGTCCTTTATCCATTTTGAGTTTATTTTTGTGCATGGTGTGAGAAAATGATCTAGTTTCATTCTTCTGCATGTTGCTGTCCAGTTCTCCCAACACCATCTGTTAAAAAGGCTGTCTTTTTTCCATCGGATATTCTTTCCTGCTTTGTCAAAGATTAGTTGGCTGTATACTTTTGGGTCCACTTCTGAGTTCTCAATTCTGTTCCATTGGTCTATGTGTCTGTTTTTGTGCCAATACCATACTGTCTTGATGATGACAGCTTTGTAGTAGAGGCTAAAGTCTGGGATGGTGATCCCTCCCGTTTTGGTTTTATTTTTCAGGATTACTTTGGCTATTCGGGGTCTTTTGTGGTTCCATACAAATTTTTGGATAGTTTGTTCTAGTTTTGAGAAGTATGCTGGTGCAATTTTGATTGGAATTGCATTGAATGTGTAGAGTGCCTTAGGTAGTAATGACATCTTAACTATATTTATTCTTCCTATCCATGAGCATGGAATGTTTTTCCACTTCTTTGTGTCTTCTTCAATTTCCTTCATAAGTTTTCTATAGTTTTCATCATACAGATCTCTTGTATCCTTGGTTAGGTTTATTCCAAGGTATTTTATGGTTTTTGTGCAATTGTGAATGGGATCAGTTTCTTGATTTCTCTTTCTGTTGCTTCATTGTTGGTGTATAAAAATGCAACCGATTTCTGTACGTTGATTTTGTACCCTGCAACTTGGCTGAATTCTTGGATCAGTTCTAGTAGGCTTCTGGTGGAGTCTGTCGGGTTTTCGATGTAGAGTATCATGTCATCTGCGAAGAGTGAAAGTTTGACTTCCTCTTTGCCAATTCTGATGCCTTTGATTTCCTTTTGGTGTCTGATGGCTGATGCTAGGACTTCCAGCACTATGTTAAACAGCAGTGGTGAGAGTGGGCATCCCTGTCTTGTTCCTGATCTCAGGGGGAAAGCTCTCAGTTTTTCCCCGTTGAGGATGATGTTAGCTGAAGGCTTCTCATAGATGGCTTTGATGATGTTTAAGTAGGTTCCTTCTATCCCAACTTTCTCGAGAGTCTTTATTAAGAAGGGATGCTGTATTTTGTCAAATGCTTTTTCTGCATCTATTGACAGGATCATATGGTTTTTATGTTTTCTTTTATTAATATGATGTATCACATTGATTGATTTGCGAATGTTGAACCAGCCCTGTAACCCAGGAATGAATCCCACTTGATCTTGGTGGATGATTCTTTTGATATGCTGCTGGATTCGATTTGCAAGGATCTTGTTGAGAATTTTTGCATCCGTATTCATTAAGGATATTGGCCTGTAGTTCTCTTTTTTTGCTGGATCTCTGTCTGGCTTGGGAATCAGTGTGATGCTGGCTTCATAAAATGAGTCCGGGAGTTTTCCTTCGCTTTCTATTTTTTGGAATAACTTGAGAAGAATTGGGATTAATTCTGTTTTAAATGTCTGGTAGAATTCCCCAGGGAAGCCATCAGGTCCAGGGCTCTTATTTGTTGGGAGATTTTTGATCACTGATTCAATTTCTTCACTTGTTATGGGTCTGTTCAGGTTTTCTATTTCTTCCCGTGTGAATTTTGGTAGTGAGTGTGTGTTTAGGAATTTGTCCATTTCTTCTAAGTTGTCCAATTTATTGGCATATAATTTTTCATAGTATTCCCTGATAATTGCTTGTATTTCTGAGGGGTTGGTTGTAATAAGTCCATTTTCATTCATAATTTTGTCTATTTGGGTGCTCTCTCTTTTCTTTTGGATAAGTCTGGCTAGAGGTTTGTCAATTTTGTTTACTTTTTCAAAAAACCAACTCTTGGTTTCATTGATCTGTTCAATTGTTTCTTTGGTCTCAATGTTGTTTATTTCTGCTCTAATTTTTACTATTTCTCTTCTTCTACTGGGTTTAGGGCGTTCTTGTTGCTCTGCCTCTAGTTCCTTTAGGTGAGCTGTTAGATTTTGGACTTGCGCTTTTTCTAATCTCTTGAAATAGGCCTGGAGAGCAATGTACTTTCCTCTTAGGACTGCCTTTGCCGCATCCCATAGATTTTGAATTGTTGTGTTTTCATTTTCATTTGTTTCCATATATTTTTTAATTTCATCTCTAATTGCCTGATTGGCCCATTCATTCTTTAGAAGGGTGTTCTTTAACCTCCATGTTTTTGGAAGTTTTCCAGACTTCTTCCTGTAATTGATTTCAAGTTTCAAAGCATTGTGATCTGACAGTGTGCATGGTATGATCTCTATTCTTTTATATTTATTGAGGGCTGCTTTATGTCCCAGTATGTGATCTATCTTGGAGAATGTGCCATGCGCACTTGAGAAGAAAGTAAATTCCCTGGCCTCAGGATGTAAAGTTCTAAATATATCCGTCAGGTCCATCTGGTCCAATGTGTCTTTCAAGTCCATTATTTCTTTAGTGATTTTCTGTCTGGTTGACCTATCCATTGCTGTAAGCGGAGTATTAAAGTCCCCTGCTATTAGCACATTCTTATCTAGAAGCTTGTTTCTGTTTGTGATTAATTGTTTTATATATTTAGGTGCTCCCATATTCGGTGCGTAGACATTTATGATTGTTAGTTCTTCCTGATGGATGGACCCTGTAATTATTATGTAGTGCCCTTCTTCATCTCTTGTGATTGTCTTTAATTTAAAGTCCAGTTTGTCTGATATAAGTATCGCTACTCCGGCTTTCTTTTGATTTCCTGTAGCATGATATATATTTCTCCATCCCCTTACTTTTAATCTGAAGGTATCTTCCGTCTAAAATGAGTTTCTTGTAGACAGCATATAGATGGATTTTGTTTTTTAATCCATTCTGCTACCCTATGTCTTTTGATTGGAGCATTCAGCCCATTTACATTCAGTGTTATTATTGAAATATGTGGGTTTAGAGTCTTTGTATCTTTTGTAGGGTTCATGTTTGTGGTGGTGTCTCTGGAATCTTTGTTCCTTGCAACCTTTCCTTCAGAGCATCCCCCTCAGGATTTCTTGTAGGGCTGGCTTCGTGGTGACAAATTCTTTCAATTTCTGTTTGTTTGGAAAGGTTTTTATCTCTCCTTCTATTTTGAATGACAGGCTTGCTGGATAGAGGATTCTTGGCTGCATATTTTTACTGTTCATCACATTGAAGATCTCTTGCCATTCCTTTCTGGCCTGCCACGTTTCAGTAGATAGGTCTGTCACCACTCTGATGGGTTTCCCTTTGTATGTGAGGGCCCTTTTCTCCCTAGCTGCTTTCAAAATTCTCTCTTTGTCCTTGTATTTTGCCATTTTACGATGATATGTCGTGCAGAAGATCGATTCAAGTTACGTCTGAGAGGAGTCCTCTGAGCCTCTTGTATTTCCACATTGACTTCCTTCCCCAGGTCGGGGAAGTTCTCTGCTATAATTTGTTCCAGGACTCCTTCAGCACCTTTCCCTCTCTCTTCCTCTTCTGGGATTCCTATGATACGGATATTGTTGCGTTTGACTGTGTCGCTGAGCTCTCGAATTCTTCTTTCCTGTTCCTGGATCAGTTTGTCTCTTTTTTTGTCAGCTTCTTGTTTTTCTATAATGGTGTCTTCTAAATCACTTATTCTCCTTTCTGCCTCTTCAATCCGTGCATTGGAGGCCTCTAATTTATTATGTATCTCATTTATCGCATTTTTAATTCTTCATGTCTATTTTTATTTTCCATTCTGTCTGTAGCCATAGTTTCTTTGATGTCCCCTATGTTTTTTTCAAGCCCTGCTATTAATTTCACCATTATTATTCTAAAATCTTGTTCACTTATGCTGCTGATATCTGTTTTGAGCAGTTCATTAGCTGTCATTTCTTCTTGGAGTTTCTTTGGAGGAGAGCTCTTTCGTTTCGTCATTTTAGTTAGCTTTCCGGCTCTTGTTGGTTTTAAAGACCTGTTATGCTCTCTGTTTCTATGAGCACTGCTATATCCAAGAAACTCTTTGACTTTCCAGGGCCTATCCTTTCAGAGATTGTTTTTTGAATGGTATCCCTCGGTCACTCTTGTTGGGACCTTAGTTATTTTATTTTCCTATTCGTAGTGATATTTGGGACTCTTCACCTTGTGTACTCTAGCTTGTTTCTTGAGGTAGCCCTGGAAAAGAAAACAGACAGACAGACACACAGGGAGCAGGAGCACACAAACGCACAGGCTGATTCAACTAACATGCAAAGTGAGAGGGAAAACGAAAAGTTAATAGAAAAGACGGAGGAAGGAGGGCGAATAGGGAGCATAAAATACATAAAAGGGTCAAAAAGGGGAAAAGAAAAGGAAAAAAGAAGAAAACCGATGGACAAAGAACGGTTTAAAGCATATACCTGGATTTCCCAGCTACAGTTAAATAGCCGTGTGTATGCAGTGCTGGTTAAAGAGCATAGAGAAAAAGAGAGAATGCAGGGTGAGACAAGGCAGATTTGGAAATAGAATGAACAGGCAGAAGGGATAAGAAACTTTTTTCAAAGAGGTAAAGGGTAGAATGTGGTTGGATAGGTGAGAGAAGGATGCTGGAATTATCCAGAGAAACTATATAGTCTAATTACTCCTGAGAGAAATAGCTGAAAAAGTCGGTAGGTGTAGAATTTACATTTACAGAATGGACTTGTGATTGTTTAAGCAAGCTGGCGACCAGAGTTAATCAGGTCAGTGTTTTGGGGAAAAAAGCGAGAAAAGAGAAAAAAGAAGAAAAAAAAAGAGAAAAGAAAGGGGAAAAAGAAAAAAAAAGGGAGGAGGGCACCTCTCAGGCAGAGATGGGCGTGGCGTGATCCGATGCCTCAGGCGGGGGTTCTGCCTTGGCGATTGTGGGAAGGAGAGTGACGGTGCTCCAGTCCCTTCTTGAACCCCGCGCTGCAGCTCGCTTTTTTTTTTTTTTTTTTTTTGGCGTGTCAACTCCCCGTTCCGGGGACGCAGCCGAAGTTGGTTGCACTCCTCAACCCAGGCCAGTTCCAATCTCCAAATCCCAGCCCGCGCCCCGCTGAAGTTGCCTTAGACACAGCTTCCCAGACAACCCCCTCGGGCTATTCCAGGCTCCCTGCTGAGCTCTGGGGGCGGAGTCAGGATCGCTGCTTTCTTCTCTGGTCGGCTCTGGTGCGCATGCGCGGGGGCTTGCCTGCAGCGTCCGCGTAGCCTGAGCCCGCTGGAGTGAGGAAAACCGGGTCTCTCTATGGCTCACACCCGAAACACGAACTCACAGGCAAATTTCCCAGTTTTTAGCTCTTTGCCTCCCTCTCGAGTTCCAGCCAGCCAGGAGCGCGGACGCCTGGTGTCTGCGCGTCTCCTTCAGGGGTCCCAGCCGCCCTGGAGCTACAATGGCGGCAAGCGCGCCGCCGCTGGAGTGAGGAAAACCGGGTCTCTCTATGGCTCGTCACCCGAAACACGAGCTCACAGGCAAATTTCCAGTTTTTAGCTTTTTGCCTTCCCTCTCGAGTTCCAGCCAGCCAGGAGCGCGGATGCCCGGGGTCTGCGCGTCTCTTTCAGGGATCCCAGCCGCCCTGGAGCTACAATGGCGGCAGGCGCACCCGCTCCGCTTTAAAACCCCACCTCCAGGAGCGGCACAAAGAAGCAGTTTGTGTGCTCAGCCTCCCCCAGGACCAGTTGTCGCGAGGGGACCTGGTGTGCAGATATTTGGCAAGTACGGTCTTTCTATGCACCGAGCGGAGATTTTTCTGTCTCGGACTCTCCCCTTTTCCCCTCTCACTCCCCGTAGAGGGTAGAGGGGGATTGCCTCCCACCCTGGAGGCTCCGATCCCGGGCTGATTTTACCTTCCCCGGTTCGCACTCACGTTAGAAGGCTTTCTCAGTGGATTCTGCGTCCTTTTTTCTCCCAGTCTCTCAGGTTTTGTATGGTTTCCAATGGCTTCAGATCTTTTCTGTGTGATGTATGGGCGCGAGTGCAAGTACGGAGCTCCTTACTTCTCCGCCATCTTGCCTCCCTCCGGCCATGGCCTTATCTTGTTCCTTCATTTGGGATTAATTCCTCCATCTTTGTATTTTGTCTTAAGTCTCTGTCTTCGTCTATGCATTAGGAAAGCAGTTATGTGTCTTGCTCCTGAAAGTAATTGTTTTATGATGAGGTCATATAGTTTCCAATAGCTGGCACTTCAGGGATTCTATTTGGTGTGTGTTGCATCTGTTTTGCTGTCATGTTTTGGCTGTTCTATCCTTCAGGCCAATTGCCTGCAGAGGCTATCCATGCTTCCAGTGTGCAGTGTTTTTTCCTTGGCCAAAATGTGGAAAGTTTTAACTTGGTGTGCTCTGGTATCCTTGTTAATTGAGACCTGATACTATTTCCACTAGAACTGAAGTCCTGCAGAACTCACAGTAATACTGGTGCAGGCTTGACTGAGAAAGACAGTCTCGCCAGAGTGCTGTGGTGTGGGACTTGGCGTAAGCATGTTAGGAAGCCAGTATAGGCTCTGTGCTGCTTCCCACAGCTGGCTGTTTTATGCTGAGGAGCTGGGGAGAAAATTGGCACCTGTAGCTCTTTTGTTCCCTGAGAGGAGTCTCTGACTGCTGCCTCTCAGTGAAAAACTCTGAGAAGAGCAAATAATCTCCTTTCTGTGTGCCCCGAGCATTTTACAGATTGCAGTTTCCAAGCTGTCTGCCTCCAGATTTTTGCCTACTTCTCTCCAGGAGCAGCACAGTGCCCAACAGGCTCTATCCAAGACAATGCTGGTGCCTTTTTTTTTTTTTTCCCACAAATAGTTTATTGTCAACTTGGTTTCCATATAACCCCAGTGCTCATCCCCACAAGTTAACATACAGTGTAGTGTTGGTTTCAGGAGTAGAACCCAGTGATTTCTCATTTACATATAATCCCCAGTGTATGTGTCTCATCCCAATAAGTGCTCTCTTTAATATCCATCATCCATTTAATCCATCACCCCACCAAATTACCTTCCAGTAACTCTCAGTTCTCTTTATATAAGAGTCTCTTATGGTTTGCTTTCCTCTCTGTTTTTTTTTTTTTAACATTACATTACTTTTATTTATTTATTTTTTTGCAAATAGTTTATTGTCACGTTGGTTTCCATATAACCCCAGTGCTTATCCCCACAAGTGCCCTCCTCCATCCCCATTACCCCTCTTCCCCTCCCCCCCACACCTGTCAGTCCTCAGTTTCTTCTCAGCATACAAGAGTCTCTCATGGTTTTCCTCTCTCCCTCTCCCCCACGGTCCACTGTTAAGTTCCTCCTAGTTCTCCTATACGTGCAAACATATGGTATTTGTCCTTCTCAGCCTGACTTATTTCGCTCAGCATAACACCTTCAAGGTCCATCCATGTTGCTACACATGGCTAGATTTCATTCTTTCTCATTGCCATGCAGTATTCCATCGTATAGATAAACCACATCTTCTTGATCCATTCGTCCATTGATGGACACTTAGGCTCTTTCCATGTTTTAGCTATTGTGGAGAGTGCTGCTATGAACATTGGGGTACATGTGCTCCTATGCCTCAGCATTTCTGTATCCCTTGGGTAAATTCCTAGCAGTGCTATTGCTGGGTCATAGGGGAGTTCTAGTGTTAATTTTTTGAGGAACCTCCACACTGTTTTCCAGAGGGGCTGTACCAGTTTACATTCCCACCAACAGTAGGAGGGTGCCCGTTTCTCCACATCCTCGCCAGCATCTAGAGTTCTCTGATTGGCTCATTTTAGCCACTCTGACTGGCGTGAGGTGGTATCTCAGTGTGGTTTTGATTTGTATTTCCCTGATGAGGAGCGATGCTGAGCATCGTTTCATGTGTCTGTTGGCCATCTGGATATCCTCTTTGGAGAAGTGTCTGTTCATATCTTCTGCCCATTTCTTCACTGGGTTGTTTGTTTTTCGGGCGTGTAGTTTGGTGAGTTCCTTGTAGATTCTGGATATCAACCCTTTATCTGATATGTCATTTGCAACTATCTTTTCCCATTCCGTTGGTTGCCTATTAATTTTCTGGGTTGTTTCCTTGGCTGTGCAGAAGCTTTTAATCTTGATGAGGTCCCAACAGTTTATTTTTGCTCTTGATTCCCTTGCTTTTGAGGATGTGTCAAGTAAGAAGTTGCTGCGGTGGAGGTCAAGGAGGTTGTTTCCTGCTTTCTCCTCTAGGATGTTGATAGTTTCCTGTCTCACGTTCAGGTCCTTTATCCATTTTGAGTTTATTTTTGTGTATGGTGTGAGAAAATGATCTAGTTTCATTCTTCTGCATGTTGTTCTCCCAGCACCATCTATTAAAGAGTCTGTCTTTTTTCCATTGGATACTCTTTCTGGCTTTGTCAAAGATTAGTTGGCTGTATATTTTTGGGTCCAATTCTGAGTTCTCAATACTATTCCATTGGTCTATGTGTCTGTTTTTGTGCCAATACCATACTGTCTTGATGATGACAGCTTTGTAGTAGAGGCTTAAGTCTGGGATGGTGATCCCTCCCGTTTTGGTTTTATTTTTCAGGATTACTTTGGCTATTCGGGGTCTTTTGTGGTTCCATACAAATTTTTGGATAGTTTGTTCTAGTTTTGAGAAGTATGCTGGTGCAATTTTGATTGGAATTGAATTGAATGTGTAGAGTGCCTTAGGTAGTAATGACATCTTAACTATATTTATTCTTCCTATCCATGAGCATGGAATGTTTTTCCATTTCTTTGTGTCTTCTTCAATTTCCTTCATAAGTTTTCTATAGTTTTCATCATACAGATCTCTTGTATCCTTGGTTAGGTTTATTCTTAGGTATTTTATGTTTTTTTGTGCAATTGTGAATGGGATCAGTTTCTTCATTTCTCTTCCTGTTGCTTCATTGTTGGTGTATTAAAATGCAACCAATTTCTGTATTTTGATTTTGTACCCTGCAACTTGGCTGAATTCTTGGATCAGTTCGAGTAGGCTTCCGGTGGAGTCTGTCGGGTTTTCTGTGTAGAGTATCATGTCGTCTGCAAAAAGTGAAAGTTTGACTTCTTCTTTGCCAATTCTGATGCCTTTGATTTCCTTTTGTTGTCTGATGGCTGATGCTAGGACTTCCAGCACTATGTTAAACCACAGTGGTGAGGGTGGACATCCCTGTCGTGTTCCTGATCTCAGGGGGAAAGCTCTCAGTTTTTCCCCGTTGAGGATGATGTAGCTAAGGGCTTCTCATAGATGGCTTTTATGATGTTTAGGTAAGTTCGTTCTATCCCGACTTTATTGACGGTCTTTATTAAGATGCTGTATTTTGTCCAATGCTTTCTCTGCACCTATTGACAGGATCATATGATTTTTATCTTTTCTTTTGTTGATATGAGGTATAACATTGATTGATTTGTGAATATTGAACCAGCCGTGTAACGCATGAATGAATCCCACTTCATCTTGGTGGATCATTCTTTTTATGTGCTGTTGGATTCGATTTGCAAGTATCTTGTTGAAGATATTTGCATCTGTATTCATCAAGGATATTGGCCTGTAGTTCTCCTTTTTTGCTGGATCTCTGTCTGGCTTGGGAATCAAAGTGATGCTGGCTTCATAAAATGAGTCCCGAAATTTTCCTTCGATTTCTCTGATTTGGAATAGTTTGAGAAGAATGGGTATTAATTCTGTTTTAAATGTCTGGTAGAATTCCCCAGGGAAGCTATCTTGCCTAGAGCTCTTATTTGTTGGGAGACTTTTGATAACTGATTCGATTCCTCACTTGTTATGGGTCTGTTCAGGTTTTCTATCTCTTCCCGTGTGAATTTTCGTAGTGAGTGTGTGTTTAGGAATTTGTCCATTTCTTCTAAGTTGTCCAGTTTGTTAGTATATAGTTTTTCATAGTATTCCCTGATAATTGCTCGTATTTCTGAGCGGTTGTTTGTAATAAGTCCTTTTTCATTCATGATTTTGTCTATTTGAGTGCTCTCTCTTTTCTTTTTGAGAAGCCTGGCTAGAGGTTGGTCAATTTTGTTTATTTTTTTCAAAGAACCAACTCTTGGTTTCATTGATCTCTTCAGCTATCTTTGGTTTCTATATTGTTTATTTCTGCCCTGATTTTTATTATTTCTCTACTCCTACTGGGTTTGGGGTGCTCTTGTTGTTCTGCCTGTGTTTCCTTTAGGTGAGCTGTTAGATTTTGCATTTGCATTTTTTCTAATTCCTTGAAATACTCCTGGTGTCCTTTAAAACTGCAGGCTTTAGAGATGTGGTGTGGTAGGGGCTTGTGCTGTTGGTCTTTTGGGGGACAGGCTGGCTCGCAGCTGTGCTAGGACTGAGGCAAGCTTAACTGAAAAACATAGTCCCACTATGCGCAGGGGTGTGGGGCTTCCCACAAAACATTTAATTAGCCAGAATTGAGGCTGCACTGCTTCCCCCTGGTGGCTCTGTGGTTATGCTGAAGAGTAGGGGAGGGAAGTCGCTCTGCCAAGCTCCTTTGTTTCTGGAGATACTTCTCTATGAAAACTGCCTCTGAGGGAAGGCCTTCAAGGAGAATGAATAATCTCCCCTATATGTGTCCCAGGTCTTCTTTAAATCACTGTTTCCTTGCTTTGCCCCCAGGTTGTTTGCTTGCCATTTCTCCAGGGGTAAGGCAGTGCCCTCAGGGCTCTATCCCAGGCAAGCCTGCTAACCTTTAACACTTTTGGCTTTCAGCCCCTCTGGTTGCAAGAACTCTTGAAAATCAGCCTCTCTATTTTCTAAGCCAATGGTTTTGGGTAAATGTTCTCCTTTTGCATTCCCCTTTGTGCTCTACTCTTTCACGCCCTTTTCTGTGACCAAGGCTCCCTCCCCTCTGCAGCACCTATGATCCTTTTCTCTCCTAAACCACATCTGTGCACTTCCTACCTTCTTCAGTGTGGCTTCTTCTCTCCCATTACTTGTGGAGTTTGTTCTGTCAGTCTTCAAGTTGTTTTCTGAAGTATTTAGGATGATTTGATTTTTATCTGGTTGTGTTTGTGGGTCAAGATGAGCCTAATGTCCTCCTACTCCATTACCATCTTTCTCCAGAAAACCAACATATGTTTTCTTTTTTGAAAGAGGAACATAATTGAGTCTATAATACCAAGACTATTAGACTAATCTTGTTGCTATTGTTACCATACAACCCTAGTCATTGCTTCCTCCAAGGTTTTTAGTCCACTCTCCTTTTTTTCTCCTACCTTACTAGTTATTCCTTCTCAATTATATTTGGTAGTTCTTCTATATCTTTAGATGGTTGGAATATCCTGTCTCAGTCATCAGCCACCTTCTTTTAATTTATTTGCCCTCTGAATAAGCACCCTCAGTTCTCTTGACCCTAAATGTCATCTCTTACTGAAAATTTCTAAAATTATACCTCCAACTCTGTATGAGTCTCCATCGACCTCTTGACAGTTACATTATCTGCTTTTTTCTTTTTCTTTTTTTAATTCTCTTTACTTGGATCTGTAGTAGTATTTAAAACTGGAACATTGATTTTTATTTTTACCAGACTACATAAACCTAATCCTCTTTCAGGGTTCTCCAACTTAGCAAAGTATCTCTACCATTCATCCAGTTTCTCGGGCCATGAAACCTTGGAGTTAACCTTCATACTAACTTAACTCTGTATCTGATCCATCATCAATTCCTGTCAGTTTGAGCCTTAAAAATAAAAGGTTGATTCTGATGGCTCTTAGAAGGAAATAATCCAAATCTAATCACTTCTCATCACCTCTGTTGGTATATCCATGATCATGTCTAACCTAGATGATTACAGTGTCTCCCAACCTGTCTCTGCTTCTAATCTTCTCCCTTCTATAATCTGTTCTATGTAAAGCAACTATAGTGCTCCTTTAAAAATGTAAATCGGATCCTTTCATTCTCTGGTTTTAAAACCCTTTAACACTGGCAGTTATATTACACAACTCTGTTTTTCTCTTCCACTCTAGTTACACTGGGTTTATGTTTCCTCCAATGGAATGTTCTTTTCCAGATCTCACTTCATTCAGTTCTTTTCTCGGATACTACCTCTATATGGAAGTCTTATCTAAAATACCCCCCTGTATACACTTGAGCGTTTTTTACTACCCTCTTTTTTTTCCTTTATAGCATGTATCATTACTTGAAATTCTATTTTTATTTACTTCATTGTCTATCAAGCTTTTCCCACGAAAATATAAATTCAAAGAGCAAGGGCTTTGTCTCATTATTGCCTTATTTCAAACTTCAAGCAACATAGTAGGTAATCAGTAAATATTTGTTCACGGAGTCAATGAAATTATTTTGATACATATTCCTAGATAATTCTTTCTAGAGTTCAAGATTTCTGTCCAGCTTCATCACCACCCATCATCCCTCCATACAGTCTTCCCTGGCCCCATAAAAACACAGACAAAAAATCAAAATTTTAGTATCTTCAATTTCTAACAGAGTTAAACTTACACAATACTCTCCATGATTTTACCCCCTGTATCTTTGGGTGCTAAACTTTTTTTGATAGAATGCTTATTTTACTTTTGGACCTAAGTAACCATCTTCCGTGTCAAAGCTTAACTTTAAAAAATTATTCATCTTGATTTAGATCACTCCCTTGATGGACCCCTTACAAATGGTGATGGCAGAGAGCCTCGGACAGGAATCAAAAGAAAACTACTTAGTGCATCAGAAGAAGATGAAAGCATGGGAAGAGAAGAGAAAGAGAAAAAAGAAACAAAAGAGAAATCACATTTATCCTCCTCAGAAAGTGGAGAGTTAGTTTCCAGCTTAAGTTCTGAAAGTACCTGTGGTTCTGATTCTGATTCTGAATCAACTTCCAGAACAGATCAAGATTATGTAGATGGAGACCATGACTATAGCAAATTCATACAAACCAGGCCTAAAAGAAAACTCAGAAAGCAATATGCCAATGGAAAAAGAAACTGGAAGACAAGAGGCACAGGAGGAAGGGGCAGATGGGGCAGATGGGGTAGATGGAGTAGAGGAGGCCGAGGAAGAGGAGGCAGGGGACGGGGAGGTCGAGGAAGAGGTGCCACTAGAGGGAGAGGAAGAGGGAGAGGAGGAAGAGGTGCTTCTAGAGGAGCCACCAGAGCCAAACGTGCACGTATTGCAGATGATGAATTTGATACGATGTTTTCAGGACGTTTCAGTAGACTGCCTCGAATTAAAACAAGAAACCAAGGCAGGAGGACTGTTTTATATAATGATGATTCTGATAATGACAATTTTGTGTCCACCGAAGATCCTCTGAATCTTGGTACATCCAGATCAGGCAGAGTGCGTAAAATGACAGAAAAAGCCAGGGTTAGCCATCTCATGGGATGGAATTATTAACAGTTAATAAATTTAGAGTAATTTAAAAAAAAATTCAATGGCCTTCTACTGCAGGGAATTTACTAGGAAATCTACAAAGCAAGTTGTGTGGGGACTTCCGCTTCCTTTCACATTGGTGCTTTTCCATTATGCCAGTATACATTTGTTTCAAGACTTTTGATCTCCACACTTCATTTGTTCAAACAAGCCTTACTCATTAGGCCTTAAATTTTAAAAAAATCTGCCCACACACACACACACACACACACACACACACCACAACACATCACAAACACACTACAGATTTACTACATTAAGGGAGCATTCAGCTTCTTAAGAGTAGCATGACATTTTTATCTCAATGGAATACCCCTCTTTTGCTTTTGTATCACAGAAGTATAGCACCTTCTTACAGAGTTTTATATAGTTTGTTTTTGCCATTTTGATTCTTGTACCCAGTAATAATAACTTTTGCACAATACACCAATCCTATAGGCAGCTATTAAATGTTTACAGTTTCTATATTGTAAGAACGATCTGGATTATTTTACTCTTCCCAGGCCAAACTTTCAAGAATTGTACTGAACTGAAGTATATATTTATACTACAGTTTTTTGGGGGTGGGGGATCTTGAAATGCTTTTAGTTGATTTGCCTAATTCATGTTAAAGGTGAGAAAGGGTTGGTGCCTTGTAAATATGTAGCAAATCTTTGTGGTGTGTCTTGATGTGTGCATTAACTTTATTAAAAAAGAACATTTGAGGTATCAATCTAGACGAGGTGCCAAATGCAAAAGTTTCTTGCATCCATTTTCTTTTTCCTATTATATTTTATTGCATTAATAGAACTCATGTAGTTTAAAGAATAACTTAAAAATTTGAAAAAAATCCTCATCCATAAAGAATAACTTCTTTGAATAGTAGCTCAGCTACCTCTATTAACTACAACTACTGGAAACATTAAAGAAAATAGATGCTGTTATTCATTACTAAGGAAAAATAGAACAAAGTTGGTAGGAATGAATACTCCTGTGTTGTAAGCTGAGAGGTTGTTAATAATTGTATTGGCTCTCAAAATAATAGTTGTAATTAACAAACTTTCATAAGTGTAGTATGGTGTACCTTAGGCTTTTCTTAGAACATATTTCTGTAAGTAGACTTGGTCTACTGCTTATGTATCTCTGCTACCACTTACTATTTACAGCTGTGAGTGATTGGTTTTCATTTAAATTTTAAAATGTAACATAGCCGCTAGTTTGAATTGGAATGTTTTGGCTAGCAAATATTTTGAGTCAACTTTAATAGGTGTTGCTAATACCATTCCAAAGGGTTCTTCTGTTACAATCTTTCGGAAAAGAACCTAATTACACTGCACAATGATATTTGAGTAATTATTTTATAGATTAAAAAAATCTTTAAAACCCTTATGGTCTTGTTTACAGCAGTAGAATGCACATGATTCCATGAGTAACCTTGAGTTCCAAGATCAATTTTATTCCCCAAATTTGAGAGTTAACTAATTTGTTACATGCTTAGATTTTTAAGGTGAACAGGATAATACTGATCTCTGTTATTGTAACATATTTGTTACACTTAGATCAGACTTTGGGGATAAAAGAAACTTCTTAATGTATGCCTAGTAATCCCAGGATATTTCTTAAGCTAATGTGTTTGTTTCATGCTTCCAACCATTTTTTGCATCTGAAAATCCTTAAGTGCAAAGGAAGGAGTACACACATAACTTTGCTCTTTTGTTTGGGTCTGGTGGGGATTGTTCCTGTACTAACAACTTTATAAACAATTTTCACTTGCAGTAGAAATGATGTTCAGGCTTTAAGAAAGTATTGTTGTGAATTGTTAATGGCACTAACTTCTGTTACTGAACAGTAGATCAAGCTGATTTTTGTTGTTGTAGTCTTGTTTTTTGGTTTTTCACTAAACCAAAAGTACTTCTGGTTGTAACTCAGCTGACACTTCTAACCATACTATGGATTCAAAAACATTCACACTTGAAACTGTACATTTGATTTTTGCTAATTAGACTGATTTTGCATTTAGACTAAATCTGTACCTGTGTTTTCCTAGAATCAATAACACTTTTGCTTACCCCAATCAAAGTAACATACAGTTACTTAAATTAATGGATATACTCAAACCTGTATTATGTGTATCATTTTAGTGTAAAATTTTTTGTTGACATTCTTCTATGAAGAGCTAACCTCTTCAAATGTAGAAGAATTGCCATTTGTGTGATTTTAGCTATCTCAAGCTTTATTTATAATTTATTTTGAATAATAAAAATGCCACATTTATTTCCCATATGTCAAGATTTTCTAGGTTTAGATAATTAGAATAATGAGGCTGAAGACATTTTTAAGCACATTTTATATGTAGTGAAATACTGTGAAAATACTAGTGAACAGCATTTTGCTGTAATATTGATTTCAGTTATTAGGATTTAAAAGTCACCAGGGTATGTTAGATGAGCATATTTGCCATTTATTACAAAACAAACAGATATTTTCTGTTTGCATGCAAATTATTTTAATAAGTGTGAAAATAAAAGTTTGGAAGATAGTATTTTTACTTTTATATCTGAACATTTTCCCCCCAATTTATACTTTGCTTTTTTGTAATGCCGCCTCCTGTGAAGTGTTGTAATTTGTATCACACTGAATATTTTTTTTAGAGTACCTTTAAACCTAATTAATATCAGGTTCAGGCATAGCAAAGCAAGTAGGAAATGAACTGAAAATTTTGAAGAAAAGCCTAAATCTTAAATGAGTTGCTAAGAAATAAACACATGTGTGAGACACACATATGTATAAACCTAATCCTATGCTGGATATTAATAGTCAGTGAACTATAATATTTCTCATGAATGTTAATAATCTTTTAATTCCCAGCTTTAAGATCTTAGCATGTATATCTGTTTATGAAACATAATTGTGTTTCTTCTATGTCTTTCTGTGTGTATCTCTTCCAGCAATAGGATGCATTCCAAAACATTCAGTAGCCTGTCAGCCTAAGAACTAAATTTGTATGTGAGTGTGTGTGTGTGTGTGTGTGTGCGCGTGCGTGCGTGTGTGCGTGTAGATTCTTTTTCCAACTTGACACACTTTGTCTCAGACATTAAAAAAGAATATTTTGTATGGAAAACAGCTATATTCACAGTCTACCAATTCTTTGCCTCTGTTTAAAGCACTTAGCCTGTGTATATATTGCTTGACCATCAATTTCATTATGCCTTATAGATAAACTAGGTTTTATCGTGTACATGTGTCCCTCTTGTTTTTTAATTTATCCTTCCTTCATTTGTTTCTTTTTCAGTTTTCCTTCCCAGAGATCAGGCTTGTGCTAGCATTCTTCATACAGCACTTTGTTTCATCCAGAGGCTCAGAAACCGAGTGAAATTCATAAATCTTATTCTGCACAACTGTGTGCTCAAATATCTAACTCAGCCTTCTAACACTTTGAGATTTGAGTGATTTATTATTTAGTTGTTTTTGTTATAATCCTATAGGTTGTCATTAGACAATAACAGTGATTGAAAAGAAAAATGTGAATTCCACTTCTTAGTTTTCATAAAAAAATTTTGATCACTTTTCAAAATTTGTACATTTGTGGTAGTGATAAACACCTTTATTATTTGTATTTATTTATATATCTCGGGAATTATTTTATGCACATTTACCAACTGGTATTAATCTTTAAAGTTGGAATTTTCACATCCACAAAAAGGAAATTTGCATCGTGTATGATTTTCAATTTACTTTGATATCCAGCCTTTTAAACAATTACCAACATTTTGAGTTCCAAAATGAATAGTTCAGTTCTGGGGGAGGGAATGGAACTTGCAACATTTAAAATTAATTGTTTTAAATATTAACCCCATCCCTAACAGTTTTGTGGTACATGAGGCTTTATGAAAATTTTAATGAAAATAGAGTAAGATCACTTTAAAGTTTGTTTTAAAAATTATTGTAAAAATATTTCATGCTTTTTTGATTTTCATTTCATAGTAAAATTTTTTTACCAAGTTTTAATTATGAAGTTTACTAAGTTTTGTTTAAATTCTAATGTAAAGTTATTTTTTTCATGGTGCTGTATTTTGTGAACTATGAGTTGCTTTCAAGTTTCTAGACATTTATTTCTTATATAGCCTTATTCTTGATTATTTGCTTTTCAATCATTCCTCTCCTGCTTACTTTTCTCTTTATTTCTCTTACTGCAATGACGACTGCACCTAATTTAGCATAATTCAACAAGAATAGCAATTTATGATTCACTGATGGGAGAAGTACAGTAGTAAGGCCCTGCAGTTTAGAGTTAAGGTGTGTTTATTTATATGTATGTCCATTTGTTATTCTTATGCCTATCTTAATTAAATCTATAATATGAGACTTTGACATATAAAAGCATGATAAGTATTTTTAAAAAATAAAACTGTTGATACATATAATCACCATTGGTAATTGACTTTTAAAATCACATACAAAAATATTTAGAAACCCAGTTGGGAAATGTGTTTTTACATATGTCACCAGATACACATTAGGCAGTACCAGAAATGTTAATTCTTTAAACAATACTGTGGTGATGGCAATCAGTAATTTATTTCTTTGTCCTGTAACTTATCATCTTTGTCTTTTGTAATCCCTTACAAAGTATTAACAAAACTGTACCTTATGTTTGTTCTTAGTATCCAAAAATTCTAAGATGGAAAGTTATTGAGTAATAGTTGATGTGATGTTGTATATGGACAAAATGTCCATTAAACTAAAATTCAGTAAAGAAAGGTAAACTAACTGACTTGGTTTATAAAAGATGTTTTATTTGGCAGTTACAAGTCATTATAAGTAATTATCTTCAAAGACAAAAGACTTGACTAATTTGTTGCCATTCTTTATGGGATGTTTACAATAAAATTCCAAGTTGTTTGGAATCAATTGCACTCTTGCTGCTTTATGCCTTAACTCAGGTACTGGAGATAAATTAACAAGAAGAAAGAAATAAGGAGTTTCTGGTCTATTATTGAGCTTCAGAGATTTTAACATGTACCTCTTTGGCCTTTCCTTTCTTGTTTCTTTATTATATAATATTTTATTACTATTTTTTACTTGAAAACGTAGAATGCTTATCAAAGAAAATTAAGGTGTTGGCTTTTTTTTTTCCTTTTTTTTTTTTTTTTTTTTGCCATTGCAGATATTCTTTAGGTCACTTTTAGGTAATAAATGTTTTAATATTTTAAGTGTGGGCTGCTTGGTGCATTAAATAGCCTGCAAAGCGTTAGTCAACATTTGTTTTGAACTCTAATGTCTTTATGCTTTATAAGTTTTAACAGCTAAGCTATGAATCCTTGGCATTTTTTATTTATATTGATATTGCCCACAGAGGTTTAACTATATTATAAATACATGTGAAGAAGGAGAGAAGTAAAGTAAGAAGTAATTTTTGATCCAAGAATCGAAAGTCCTAAGCTGAACATTCACTCTACTTATGCACTGGAAATTTTCTTTCCAGTGACAAGAACTTCACTTGGTTCAAGGTAAGTAAACTGGCCAAAGACTGGACTATTATGTTTTATACATATATCATCTCTTTTATCTATTCAGAATCAAGAAACAAGGTATTTAGAAAAGATATCATCTGTCTTCTCACATGGTGCCCTATGGCTATGAAAGTAACCCAAATTTTCACAATATTTGGAGAGTGAGACAAAGATACATTGTTTGATATTTGTGTTCAGTTGCTTGATTGGTTAAAGATAGCCCTATTAAAGATATAAAACTGTACATTAAAAATTCTTTATTAGCAGGCTTTGATGTGTTCTGACTTTACATGCTAGGTTTTTTTAAATAAATAATTTTTGTGACAAAATATTACAGCAGTATTCAGAAGAAGATCCATTTTTTCCCTAGTTGACAAGGTCAAGAACAAAGTACTCTCTACCCTCTTTCTCAGTTATATGCCAATATAACTTGTTATATAAATTATATAAAAATTTAAAGCTACTTGCCAAAAATTCACAAAATAAATTAAAGTCGATAATATATTGAGCCTGTGAGTTGTTTTTTTTGGGATATTTAAGCCCATACACTTTACTTACATTTGCTATCTTAGATCTTTTTTATTATTACTTAAAGGATATTTTATGCTACATATTGCTAGAAAAACAAGTATATCATTAAATAAATTTTTATGGTGCTAATGTTTTCCCGATGTTTTGAGGAAACATGTTTTTTTTTTTCTTTCCTTTCTTGGTGACTTTAGATTGTTTTCCCTTGCCAGCTGAAGCAATTGCTTTAATAAAGTTACCTCTTATCTGGAGATTACAAGCATCTATTAATTTTAACTAAGTCATTATTAACAAATTAAAGTTCAAGTTTGATATTTGAGAATTTTGAAAACAGTTTCCAAAAGCTAGTATTCCTTCATTAATGCACAAATTTTGAATTGTCAACTTTCTCAGCATCTTTATGATTCTCTTCAGAGAATTACATTTTACAGTAAATTTATGAAGAAATCAAAACACTTCAAGTTGCTTGATTTACGTTACTAATATTACTTGGTGGAATTTATTTTAGGGGTCTTTTTGTGATTGATTTTCTTCATGCTACAATCCTAAGTAGAATTTTTGTAGAGACATGTTAATTTATATTTGGAATTTTGTGTAGTCAAGTAATTTAAGGCAGTAAAACTTTCTTAAGGGTGTGTGTGTGTGTGTGTGTTCTATCTTTTAAAAAAGGGAGTATCATGGGGGCGTCTGGGTGGCTCAGTCGGTTAGGCGTCCAACTTCAGCTCAGGTCATGATCTCACGGTTCATGAGTTCAAGTCCCACGTCAGGTTCTGTGCTGACAGCTTGGAGCCTGGAGCCTGCTTCGGATTCTGTGTCTCCCTCTGTCTCTGCCCCTTCCCTGCTCACTCCGTCTCTCACTGTCTCAAAAATAAACTTTAAAAATTTTTAAGTGAATATCATGTTAAAATGATTGCAGCTCAAGTTGTATAATGGATCATTTTTAAGGAGATACTTTGTTACCCTTGGATACTGTTTATCTAAAAACAGTGAAGTGCTGATGTTTCTGAATTATCTCCATTTATTAAATTTTAATTTATACATTAGAGCAAACCTTGTATCTAGAAATATTTGTTAAATTTCTCTGGTCTGATCCTAGGGAGCAGAAAATATGCCCTTGACATTCTCGTAGTCACATCACCAAGTAATCCTTTACATTTTAGATGTTGTTCATTTTTATTGTAATTGTGGTTAGTAGTCTTCATGATTAAAAAAATAGTATTAAGGAAAAATAATAGTTTGAGTTTATGGTAGATACATTTTTGTTTTATAGTTGCCTCAAAAATAGAAGACTGGTAAATACAGTAACAAGTTTTCAACACTGTAAAAATACTAATCTTTTATCTCTATGCTTATAATTATTCAAGGAAAAATTATCAGAGAACAGTCTGAGATGATGAATCACATGTGGGGATATCCTTCACTGATACATTTGAGAATCTCCAGATATATACAGGGATCTTGTTCATTGAAGAAGATATTTATCAGCAGGAATTTGTAGCCCATATTTATATCATGATAAATGATGGCTAAAGAAAGACTAGTCTATCTCTTCCCAGACTTACTCATTTGTTCATTTAACATTTACTCAATACCTTCTATTTGCCAAGCCCTGTAACTCTATAAAGAGTTTATTAGTTATTTAGAGTTTACAAAGACCATCCCTCAAACATATTCTCAATCGCCAGAATGCAACTATTAGTAAATTTCATTTTTCAGATGAGAAAAATGAGTTTGAGTGAAATCAAGTAATTTGCGAAAGGTCACATGGCTAGTAATAGAAAAGCCTTGATTCCTCCAGAATCATGGGATAGTGTCTGGTTCCATTCTCCTTCCTGTTCTCCATGAAATCATGCGTGTGTATCTTCAAGATCACAAGTAGAAAAATGAATGGAGCTCTTAAAGTGCATATATTTATACACACTTACACAAGAGTGAATGTCCAAGAAAATGTAGAGAATTTACTCCTATCTTTTTTTTTTTATTTATTTTATTTAAATCCAAGTTAACATACAGTGTAGTTTTGGTTTCAGGAGTAGAACCCAGTGATTTCTCATTTACATATAATCCCCAGTGTATGTGTCTCATCCCAATAAGTGCTCTCTTTAAAATCCATTTAATCCATCACCCCACCAACCTACCTTCCAGTAACTCTCAGTTCTCTTTATATAAGAGTCTCTTATGGTTTGCTTTCCTCTCTGTTTTTTTTTTTTTAACATTACATTACTTTTATTTATTTATTTTTTTGCAAATAGTTTATTGTCACGTTGGTTTCCATATAACCCCAGTGCTTATCCCCACAAGTGCCCTCCTCCATCCCCATTACCCCTCTTCCCCTCCCCCCCACACCTGTCAGTCCTCAGTTTCTTCTCAGCATACAAGAGTCTCTCATGGTTTTCCTCTCTCCCTCTCCCCCACGGTCCACTGTTAAGTTCCTCCTAGTTCTCCTATACGTGCAAACATATGGTATTTGTCCTTCTCAGCCTGACTTATTTCGCTCAGCATAACACCCTCAAGGTCCATCCATGTTGCTACACATGGCTAGATTTCATTCTTTCTCATTGCCATGCAGTATTCCATCGTATAGATAAACCACATTTCTTGATCCATTGGTCTATTGATGGACACTTGGGCTCTTTCCATGTTTTGGCTATTGTGGAGAGTGCTGCTATGAACATTTGGATACATGTGTTCCTATGCATCAGCACTCCTATATCCCTTGGGTAAATTCCTAGCAGTGCTATTGCTGGGTCATAGGGGAGTTCTAGTGTTAATTTTGTGAGGAACCTCCACACTGTTTTCCAGAGGGGCTGCACCAGTTTACATTCCCACCAACAGTGTAGGAGGGTGCCCGTTTCTCCACATCCTCGCCAGCATCTAGAGTTCTCTGATTTGCTCATTTAGCCACTCTGACTGGCGTGAGGTAGTATCTCAGTGTGGTTTTGATTTGTATTTCCCTGATGAGGAGGCATGCTGAGCATCGTTTCATGTGTCTGTTGGCCATCTGGATGTCCTCTTTGGAGAAGTGTCTATTCATATCTTCTGCCCATTTCTTCACTGGGTTGTTTGTTTTTCGGGCGTGTAGTTTGGTGAGTTCCTTGTAGATTCTGGATATCAACCCTTTATCTGATATGTCATTTGCAACTATCTTTTCCCATTCTGTTGGTTGCCTGTTAGTTTTGTGGGTTGTTTCCTTTGCTGTGCATAAGCTTTTAATCTTGATGAGGTCCCAATCGTTTATTTTTGTTCTTGATTCCCTTGCTTTTGGGGATGTGTCAAGTAAGAAGTTGCTGCGATGGAGGTCAAGGAGGTTGTTTCCTGCTTTCTCCTCTAGGGTGTTGATAGTTTCCTGTCTCACGTTCAGGTCCTTTATCCATTTTGAGTTTATTTTGGGGCATGGTGTGAGAAAATGATCTAGTTTCATTCTTCTGCATGTTGCTGTCCAGTTCTCCCAGCACCATCTGTTAAAGAGGGTGTCTTTTTTCCATTGGATACTCTTTCCTGCTTTGTCAAAGATTAGTTGGCTGTATACCTTTGGGTCCATCTCTGAGTTTTCAATTCTATTCCATTGGTCTATGTGTCTGTTTTTGTGCCAATACCATAGTGTCTTGATGATGACAGCTTTGCAGTAGAGGCTAAAGTCTGGGATGGTGATACTTCCCGTTTTGGTTTTCCCCCTGAGATCAGGAATACGACAGGGATGTCCACTCTCACCACTGCTGTTTAACATAGTGCTGGAAGTCCTAGCATCAGCCATCAGGCAACAAAAGGAAATCAAAGGCATCAGAATTGGCAAAGAGGAAGTCAAACTTTCACTTTTTGCAGACGACATGATACTCTACATAGAAAACCCGACAGACTCCACCAGAAGCCTACTAGAACTGATCCAAGAATTCAGCAAAGTTGCAGGGTACAAAATCAATGTACAGAAATCGGTTGCATTTTTTAAAATATTTATTTCTAGGAGAGACAGAGACAGCGTGAGCAGGGGAGGGTCAGAGAGAGAGGGAGTCACAGACTCTGAAACAGGCTCCAGGCTCTGAGATGGCAGTCATCCGACACAGGGCTCGAACCCACGAACCGCGAGATCATAACCTAAGCGAAAGTCGGACGTTTAACCGACTAAGCCACCCAGGCGCCCCTCGGTTCCATTTTTATACACCAATAATGAAGCAAAAGAAAGAAATGAAGAAACTGTTCCCATTCACAATTACACAAAAACCGTAAAATACCTAAGAATAAAGCTAACCAAGGATACAAGAGATCTGTATGATGAAAACTATACAAAACTTATGAAGGAATTTGAAGAAGACACCAAGAAATGGAAAAACATTCCATGCTCATGGATAGGAAGAATAAATATAGTTAAAATGTCATTACTACCCAAAGCAATCTACACATTCAATGCAAGTCCAATCAAAATTGCACCAGTATACTTCTCAAAACTACAACAATCTATCCTAAAATTTGTATGAAACCACAAAAGACCCCGAATAGCCAAAGTAATACTGAAAAATAAAACTTTCCTCTCTGTTTTTATCTTATTTTTCCTTCTCTTCCCCTATGTTCATCTATTTGGTCTCTTAAATTTCACATAAGAGTGAAGTCATATGAGATTTGTCTCTTTCTCTGTCTAACTTATTTGACTCAGTATAATACACTCTAGCTCCATCCGTGCTGTTGCATATGGCAAGATTTCATTCTTTTTGATTTTTGAGTAGTATTCCAGTGTGTGTGTATGTGTGTGTGTGTGTGTGTGTGTTTGTGTGTGTGTGTGTGTGTGTGTACCACATCTTTATCCATTCATCAGTCGATGGACATTTGGATTCTCCATAATTTGGCTGTTGATACCACTGCTATAAACATTGGACTGCATGTGCCCCTTCAAGTCACCATTTTTTTATCCTTTGGTTAAATACCTAGTAGTGAAATTGCAAGGTTGTAAGGTATTTCTATTTTTAACTTTTTGAGGAAACTCCATACTGTTTTCCAGAGTGGCTCTACCAATTTACATTACCACCAGCTGTGGGAATCTGTTGTTTCCTGAGTTAATTTTCGTCATTCTCACAGGCGCAAGGTCATATCATTTGTGATTTTAATTTGTGTTTCTCTGATGCTGAGTGATTATGAGCATCTTTTCATGTGTCTGTTACCCATCTGAATGTCTTCTTTGGAAAAGTGTCTATTCATGTCTTATGCCCATTTCTTTATATATTTTGGTTATTAACCCTTTATCCAGTATGCCATTTGCAAATATCTGCCATTCTGTAGGCTGCTTTTCAGTTTTGTTGATTGTTTCCTTTGTTGTGCAGAAGCTTCTTATCTTCATGAAGTCCTATTGGTTCATTAATGCTTTTGTTTCCCTTGTCTCTGGAGACATGTCTAGTCTGAAGTTGCTGCAGCCATGGTCAAAGAGGTTGCTGCCTGTTTGCACCTCTAGGACTTTGATCGTTTCCTGTCACATTTAGTTTTTTCATCCATTTTGAGTTTATTTTTGCATATGCTGTAAGAAAGGGCTCAGTTTCATTCTTCTGCATGTCACTGTCCAGTTTTCCCAGCACCATTGGCTAAGAGACTGTCTATCCCATTAGTTACTCTTTCCTGTATTCTTGAAGATAAGCTGTCCGTACATTTGTGGTTCCATTTCTGAGCTCTCTATTCTGCTCCATTGATCTATGTGTCTTTGTGCCAGTACCATATTGCCTTGATCACTGCAGCTTTGTGATACAATTTGAAATCCAGAATTGTGATGCCTCCAGCTTTACTCTTCTTTTTCAGTGTAGCTTTAGCTATTTGGGATCTTTTGTGGTTGCATACAAATTTTAGGATTGTTTTTTCTAGCTCTGTGAAAAATGCTATTGATATTTTTATAGGGATAACATTAAATGTGTAGATTGTTTTAGGTAGTATGAACATTTTGACAATATTTGTTGATTATCTTTTCATGTCTATTAGCCATCTGGATGTCTTTGGAAAAGAAGTATATTAATTGTCTTCTGTCCATTTTTTTTAACTGATGATTCACTTTTGAGGCATTGAGTTTTATAACTTCTATATATCTAGGATATCAAACCTTTATCAGATATGTCATTTGCAAATACATTGTCCCATTCTGTAGGTTGTCTTTTAGTTTTTTTGATGGTTTCTTTCACTGTGCAGAAGCTTTTTATTTTGATGAAATTCCAAAAATTTATTTTTGCTCTGGTTTCCATTGCCCCAAGAGACATCTTGTAAGAAGTTGCTATGGCCGATAACAAAGAGGTTAATGGCTGTGCAATCTTGGAGTTTTATGGTTTCAGGTCTCACATTTAGGTCCTTAATCCATTCTGAATTTATTTTTTGTGTTTGGTGTAAGAAAATGGTCCAGTTTCATTCCTTTCCATATTCCTGTCCAGTGTTCCCAACACCTCTTATTGAAGAGTCTGCCTTTCCAATTGGATATACTTTTGTGCTTTGTCAAAGATTAGTAGACTATATACCTGCAGGTTCATTTCTGGGTTATCTATTCTGTTCCACTGACCTATGTGTCTATTTTGCGCCAGTACTATATTGCCTCCAGCTTTGTTTTTCTTTTTTAACATTACTCTGGCTTTTTTAGGGTCTTACTGGATCCATACAAATTTCAGGATTGTTACAGCTCTGTGAAGAATGCTGGTGTTATTTTGATAGGGATATCATTGAATGTGTAGATTGTTTGGAATAATACTTGTTCTTCCAATCCATGAGCATGAAATGTTTTTCCATTTCTTTGTGTCTTCTTTAGTTTCTTTCATAAGCATTCTATAGTTTTTAGCGTACAGATCTTTTACCTCTTTGGTTGGGTTTATTCCTAGGTATCTTATGGCTTTGGTGCAGTTGTAAGGGGGGCTCTCTGAGTGGAGGAAATAAAGAAGACCAAAGCAATAAAGACTACAAAGGACCAGAAAACATCACCAGAAACATCAACTCTACAGGTAACAGGATGGCATTAAATTCAGACCTTTCAATAATCACTCTGAATGTAAATGGATTAGTGCTCCAATCAAAAACATAGGGTTTCAGAATGGACTTTTAAAAAAAATCCAAGGGTGCCTGAGTGGCTCAGTCGGTTAAGTGTCCGACTTTGGCCCAGGTCATGATCTCACGGTTAGTGGGTTTGGGCCCCGCATTGGGCTGGCTCTGTGCTGACAGCTATCTCAGAGCCCAGAGCCTGTTTCAGATTCTATGTCTCCCTCTCTCTCTGACCCTCCCCTGCTCACGCTGTCTGAAGTAAATAAATGTTTAAATAAAACATTTTTTTAAAAATTTCAATTAATTTAAAACATTAATTTTTTTAATTTAAAAAATCCAGATCCATCTGTATACTGCCTATAAGAGACTAATTTTAGGCCTGCAGATTAAAAGTAAGGAGATATAGAATCATCTATCATGCTAATTGAGGTCAAAAGAAAGCTGGAGTAACCACACATATCAGACAAAATAGATTTTAAAACGAAGACCGTAACAAGAAATGAAAGGGCATTATATCATAATTAAGGGGTCTATCCATCAAGAACCTCTAACAATTATAAATATTTGTGCTCCAGCTTAGGAGCACCCAAATATATAAATCAATTAGTCATGAACATAAACTCTTGATAATAATACCATAATAGAAGACTTTAATACCCCACTTACAGCAATGGACAGATCATCTAAATAGAAAATCAACAATGATACAGTGGCTTTGAATGACACACTGGACCAGATGGACTTAACAGATATATTCAGAACATTTCATCCCAAAGCAGAAGAATACACATTCTTCTCAAGTGCACATGAAACATCTTCAGAATAGATCACATACTGGATCACAAAGTAGCCCTCAAGAGATACAAAAAGATTGAGATCATACAGTGCATATTTTCGGATCACAACATTACAAAACTTGAAATCAACCACAAGAAGAAATTTGGGAAGCCCTCAAATACAGGGAGGTTAAAGAACATTTTACTAAAGAATGAGTAGGTTAACTAGGAAATTAAAGAAATTTAAAAATACATGGAAGCAAGTGAAAATGAAAACACAATAGTCCAATCCCTTCGGGATGCAGCAAAGGCAATCCTAAGAGGAAAGTACATTGCAATTCAGTCCTGTATTGAGAAGCAAGAAAGGTCCCAAATATACAACCTAACCATACAGTTAGAGAAGCTAGAAAAAGAGTAGTAAATAAAGCCCAAAGCCAGCAGAAGAAGGGAAATAATAAACATTAGAGCAGAAATAAACAATATAAGAACAAACAAACAAAAAAGTAGAATATATCAATTAAACTAAAAGCTGTTACTTGAAAGAAACAAAACTGATAAACCCTGAGGCTGACTTATCAAAAAGAAAAGAGACAAGGTCCAAATAGATAAAATCACAAATAGGAGAGATCACCAACACCACAGAAATACAAACAATTATAAGAGAATATATGACAAATTAAATATGTCAATAAATTGGGCAATCTCAAAGAAGTGGACAAATTCCTAGAAACACACTCTACTATAACGCAAACAGGAAGAAATAGGAAATTTGAACAGAGAACCAGCAAAGAAATTGAATCAGTTACCAAAATGTCCCAACAAGTAAGAGTCCTGGACCAGGAGGCTTCCCAGGGGAATTCTGCCAGACATTTAAAGAAGAGTTAATACCTATTCTTCTCAAACTTCCAGAAATAGAGAAGAAAGGAAAACTTCCAGACTCCTCCTACAAACCCAGCATTACCTTGATTCCAAGACGAGAAAAAGACCCCACTTAAAAAGGAGAATTAGAGGCCAATATCCCTAATGAACCTGAATGCAAAAATTCTCAGTAAGATTTTAACAAATCAAATTCAACAGTACATTAAAATTATTATTTGCCATGACCAAGTGGGATTTTTTCTTGGGATTTTTTTCAGGACTGGTTCAATATTCACAAATCAAACAATGTGATACATCACTAATAAAAGAAAGGATAAGAACCATATGATCTTCTCCATTGATTTAGAAAAAGCATTTGACAAAATACAGCATCCTTTCTTGATAAAAACCCTCAAGAAAGTAAGGATAAAAGAAACATACCCCAGCATTGTAAAAGCCATGTATGAAGGGCTCACAGCTAATATCGTCCTCAATTGGGAAAACAGACCTTTTTCCCTAAGGTCAGAAACATGACAGGCATGTCCACTCACCACTGTTATTCAACATAGTAGTACAAGTCCTAGCCTCAGCAAGCAGACAACAAAAAGAAATTAAAGGCATAGAGATTGCCAGTGAATTAGTCAAACTTTCACTCTTCACAGATAACATGATACTCTATGTGAGAAACACAAAATACCCCACCAAAAACTTGCTAGAACTGATACATAAATTTACAAAAGTTGTAGGATATAAAATCAACATACAGAAATTGGCTACATTTCTATGCACAAGTAATAAAGCAGTAGAAAGAGAAATCAAGGAATTTACTCCTATTTTACTGTGAGGATTGATTCTTCTAGTCATGTACACTAACTGCTTTACAGTACATGATACAAAATTTGTCAGTTATTGCTACCTTCCACACTACTCTTATGCCAGTTGCAAAATTGAGAATTTATTTTCCCTTCTCAATTTAGATGAGTTTCACACACACTTTTTAAAGAATGCAGCAAGGTTCCTGACTTAATCCAGGTGTTTTAGTTTTTGGTGTTGTTTTGTTTTGGGGTGTTTTTTTAGCATTCCTTGAATTACTGATAAGCTTTACTCATTACTTAATTTGTCACTCTTCCTTTGTACCCTCATTTTATAAATTTGCCCGAAATCCAAAATATCCAGGGTAAATAAGACAATATACCCCTCCTTCTTTAATATCCTTTTACGATAGGGATATTTTTCTCTAATTAAGACTTTGGGGAAGGGGTAGTAGTTGGTGGACTTTGACTAGTCCTATAAATACAGTAGAACTACATTTGAATCCCTGCTTTTGAAGTTGTATGACAGTTCTCTGTAGAATATATGTGGTTATTATGGAAAAAAGTTTCAAGTAATTTAACTCAGGATCCAGGTGTTTCTTACATGGAAATCCATTATCTTAAGGAATACAGTTTTGCAATGGGTTTTGAAAAGCTATTAGGACTGTTAAAGTTAGGGGCACCCGGGTGGCTTAGTCGGTTAAGCGTCCGACTTTCGCTCAGGTCATGATCTCACGGTTCGTGGGTTCGAGCCCCGCATCGGCTCTGTGCTGACTGCCAGCTCAGAGCCTGGAGCCTGTTTCAAATCCTGTGAATCCCTCTCTCTCTGACCCTCCCCTGCTCACGCTGTCTCTCTTTCTCTCTCCTAGAAATAAATAAAAAACATTAAAAAATTAAAAAAAAAAGACTGTTAAAGTTATATTTGGTTCATGACATTGATATTGGCCTCATTCATATTTCACAATGTCACCTTTTTTTTTTTATTTCTAGGAGAGAGAGAAGGAGAGAGAGAGAGAGAGAGAGACAGCGTGAGCAAGGGAGGGTCAGAGAGAGAGGGAGTCACAGACTCTGAAACAGGCTCCAGGCCCTGAGCTGGCAGTCAGCACAGAGCCCGACGCGGGGTTCGAACCCAGAAACCGCGAGATCATGACCTGAGCGAAAGTCAGACGCTTAACCGACTAAGCCACCCAGGCGCCCCCAATGTCACCATTTCTAACCAATTTCTACTCATTCTTATTGGCATCTAAGAAATAGAAATGTTGGTTTCTAACAGACTACTGAAGGTTTTTTTTTTTTTAAATCAACAAAGATTGTTCTAAAAAGTAAACAGAGGGGCACCTGGGTGGCTCAGTCGGTTAAGCGTCCAACTTTGGCTCAGGTTATGATCTCATGGTCCATGGGTTCAAGCCCCACATTGGGCTCTGTGCTGACAGCTCAGAGCCCGGAGCCTGTTTAAGATTCTGTGTCTCCCTCTCTCTCTGCCCCTCCCCAGCTAGTGCTCACTCTCTCTCTGTCTCAAAAATAAATAAACGTTAAAAAAAATGTTTAAATAAAAAAAAAAGTAAACAGAAAGGGAGTAGAAAATAGAGTATTAATTTTCTCTGAGCTTGCTGCCTAATTCTTAGTAAATCAATTCTGCCTTATTTGAAGCTTCAAACTAGTTTATTTTTCTAGTTACATAGAGCAAGTCAGGTTTGGCTAACTGGTTATATCTACACTAATCTTTGCTTGCATTAAATATATATATATATTTATATATATATTTATATATGTATTATATATTATACAGATATATAATATATAGATATATATAATCTAGGGGCGCTTGGGTGGCTCAGTTGGTTGGGTGGCCGACTTCGGCTCAGGTCATGATCTCATGGTTTGTGGGTTCGAGCCCCGCATCAGGCTGTGTGCTGACAGCTTGGAGCCTGGAGGCTGCTTCAGATTCTGTGTCTCCCTCTCTCTCTGACCCTCCCCTGCTCACGCTGTCTCTCTCTCTTTCTCAGAAATAAATAAAACACACACACACACACACATACATATATACATATATATATATATATATATACATATATATATATATATATATATATATATATATATATAGTTATTATTCAGAAACAGGTTAGGGAAGCCCCACATTTTTGTTTTTTTGAGGGGATATGGCGATGGTGGGATTTTAATATTAGAATTGCTGTATTACTGATAATAGTTAACATTTCTTGAGTGCTCAACACTTTTAGGAAGGTATTGTTAGCCCCATTTTGCAGATGAGGAAACAGGTATGGAAAAGCAAAGAAAGTTGCCAAAGATAATAATAAATGGCAGGATTTATACTCAGATATGTTTACAAAGCTCACGTGCCTATTATCACACATGCCACTTCCCATTGAGCTAGTTTTAGTCCTAGCTCTGTCAGAGTCGAGTGCCTTTGGCCACAACCCTTTTCGTTTTTGGTTTTGAGTTTTTAGCTACACAAAGCTGAAGTTAATTACTAAGTGACTTCTAAGATCCTTATGATTCTATTGTTTTAAATTTCTTGCTTATCCTTTCTTTATGCATCTTTCTAATCTCTGAAACATACTTCCATTGGAGGTTTAATTTTCTTGGAATTTTTTTCTCAAAATTTTCTATTTTAATTTCAAATATTGTAAACTTTGAAAACTATCACCACATAAATAAATAAATCACAAGTCTTGATAAACCAAATATCCTACCAATTAAAGTTATTCATTTGGAAACAAATGTCCATTCTGAACTGCTTTAAGAGGTTTCAGTTTTCACAAAGGAACCCTTTCAATATGCAATTTCAAAAGTGTTAAAAAAGATAATTAGAAATATTGACTCCTAGGAGTGCCTGGGTGACTCAGTCAGTTAAGCATCAAATTCTTAATTTTGACTCAGGTCACAATCTCACAATTTGTAAGTTAGAGCCCCATGTTGGGCTCCATGCTAACACTGTGTGGAACCTGCTTGGGATTCTCCTCTCTGCCCCTTTCCCACTCTCTTCTCTCTCTTGAAACAAAAATATTGACTCCTGGCAATGGCAGTGTGAGGAACTCCACTGACTTCTCGGTGAAACGGGTAAAAACTACTAAAAAACAAAACTTCCAGAGATGCCCCTAAGGATAAACAGCAAATAGAAAAAATAAATCTGTCTAAGAAAATCTGAAATTTCTGTAAGAAAGGTGAGAATCTATGGTATTTGAACCGAAACCAAGACTGCTCTCTTCCTCTGCCATCCCAGGTCAGCAAGGTAGAAACTTAGCCTCAGTAAGCATAGCTTTTACTCAGGCCAAGTTCAAGTGAGTGTGGTTGATGGGTAGAAGCTCCCTTCTGCCCAGCCCCCTCTCATGGAATGGAAACTCTACTTTGGTGTTATGGGCTAAGAAGACTGAGGGCCTGGCCACTTGTGCCCTAGCTCATGATATGGTAGTTCTATGCCTGGAGAAAACCTCAGGCTTCTTCCTATGTTCCCACTGAGTGCTCAACTCCTAGAGTGAATGTGTCACTCAGAGAGAAACTTGCCATTGTCTCTACCACTGGTTTGAGCCCCAGCTCGGATTTTACCTGGTGGAAGAAACAGGCCATAAAAAAGTTTGTAATGTCTTCCCAAAAGAATGGAATTTATTTGTCTGAGTCTTCTCGAGAAAAGTTGAGAGAGTGTGGTGAAAGGCCAGTAAAAGAAGATTCAAGAAATTCGCTAAACTGTAGGGAGGCCAGTTTGCATGACAGAACCAGGGAATAAGGCAGTTGACAGGAGTCCTCCTAAGGTCAGAACAAATAATCAAACACTGACCTCAAAAATGTTAGTTTGCAAAGCAATTTATACCACAGGGACTTATTGAAAACAACTGAGTAATCAGACTGTAATTAGGGGAGTTTAACAGCTGGATGCAATCAGAAAAAGAGCCCCTTTTCACAAACCACTGTCATCTCAGGGTGATTGTGGGTATACCAGAAGCTGAAGCTCCTTGAGGAACAACATTAGACTCTTGATACTGGGAAGAGAAATAGACCTCACTAAAATAATCTACTCATTTACTAAAGAAATAGACATGCAAATAACAACAAGCCCTGGGTGGGGAAAATCAGCACCCACAGTTGCTGCAGTACATTACTTGAAACATCCAGTTTCCAACAAAATAATTATGAGACATAGAAAATGAAAATTAAAACAGCAAAAGTAAATCTAAGCATATAAATAATATTAAATGTGAATGAATTAAACAATATAGTCAAAAGGTAGATATTCTGGACTGGGTAAAAAAAAACAACTATACACCATTTACAGGAGACATTTTAGATTTAAAGATACACATAGGTAGAAAGTAAAAGGATGACAATATGTGGAGAGGATATAGTAAATATAAGCAAAAGTAGATTTTAACACAAAAACTGATTAGAAATAAAGAGACTTATTTTATAATAAAAGGACCAAGTCTTCAGGGATTAGTTTATAAACAATTAAAAACATAAATGCATCTAATAACATCGCACAAATACATGCAGCAAAAACTGACAATGGGGGAATAGATAGTTAAATGACATATGGTGTTTGTCCTTCTCTGCCTGACTTATTTCGTTCAGCATAACACCCTCTAGTTCCATCCATGTTGCTACGCATGTCCAGATTTCATTCTTTCTCATAGCCATGTAGTATTCCATTGTATAAATATACCACATCTTCTTGATCCATTCATCAGTTGATGGACACTTAGGTTCTTTCCATGTTTTGGCTATTGTTGAGAATACTGCTGTGAACATTGGGGTACATGTGCCCCTATGCACCAACACTCCTGTATCACTTGGGTAAATTCCTAGCAGTGCTACTGCTGGATCATAGGGGAGTTCTATTGTTACTTTTTTGAGGAACCTCCATACTGTTTTCCAGAGGGGTTGTATCAGCTTACATTCCCACCAACAGGGAATCAAACCATGAGAGACTCTTGAATGCTGAGAACTGAGGGCTGAGGGGATGGGGGTTGATGGGCATGGAGGAGGGCACTTGTTGGGATGAGCACTGGGTGTTATATGGAAACCAACTTGACAATAAACTATTTAAGGAAGAAAAAGTAATAATGGTAAAAAAAAATAAAATAAATGACAATGTTTGAGGACTCAGTACCCTACCTATTCCAATAATAGGTAGAAAAACTAGGAAAAAAATAAAGATGTAAAAGGCTTGAACTGCACTATGATCCAACTAATCCTAGTAGACATATAGAATGCTGTATCCAATAACAGCAAAATACATCTTCTTCTCAGGTACACATAGGATATTCTTCAGAATATACTATATGCAAAGCCATAAAGCAAGTTTTTGAAAGACTTAAAAGGATTGAAATCATGCAAAGTATGTTTTCCCTTTATAGTGGAATGAAATTGGAAATCAACAATAGCAGGTAATTGGAAATTTTACAATTATGTGGAAGTTAAACAATTCTCTTAAATAACTAATTAATCAAGGGGCATATGGGTGGCTCAGTTGGTTAAGTATCTGACTATGTTTTGGCTCAGGTCATGATCTCACGGTTTTGTGAGTTCGAGCCCCATGTCAGGTTCTGTGCTGACAGTGAGGAGCCTGCTTGGGATTCTCTATCTCCATCTCTGCCCCTTTCCCACTTGGGCTGTCTCTTCCTCTCTCAAAATAAATAAATAAGTAAACTTAAAAAAATAAAGATACACGTGCTCTGCACCAAATGAATTTTAGAAAAAAAAATTGGTCAAGAGAGATTATAAGGGAAACTATAGAATACACTGAGATGAATAAAAATGAAAGATACCAAAACTTAAGAGATCAGCAAAAGCAGTGCTCTAAGGAAAATTTATTGTTGTAAATACCTATATAAAAAAGGAAGAAAGTGGGTCTGGGTGGCTCAGTCTGTTAAGCAGCCAACTTTGGCTCAGGTCATGATCTCGTGGTTGATGAGTTCGAGCCCCAGCAGCGAGCTCTGTGCTGACAGCTCAGAGCCTGGAGCCTGCTTCAGATTCCGTGTCTCCCTCTCTGCCCCTCCCCCGCGCATGCTCTCTCTCTGTCTCAAAAGTAAATATAAACATTTAAAAAAAATCTTTTTTAAAAGAAGAAAGCTCTCAAATTAACAATCTAACCTTCTACCATAGGAAATTAAAAAATAAGAAAACTAAACCCAAAGCAAGCAGAAGGATGGAAATAATAAAGATTAGAGTGGAAATAAAAGAAATAGAGAATAGAAAAAATGAGAGAGAATGAAACAAAACATACTGTGAAAAGATCATTCACAGTAATTGAAAATTGAGAAACCTTTAGCTACACTAAGAAAAAAAAATAGACTCAAATTACTAAAATCAGAAATGTAAAACAAGGGGTGCCTGGGTGGCTTAGTCGGTTAAGCGTCCGACTTTTGCTTAGGTCATGATCTTGCGGTTCGTGGGTTCGAGCCCTGCATCGGGCTCTGTGCTGACTGACAGCTCAGAGCCTGGAGCCTATTTCAGAGTCTGTATCTCCCTCTCTCTCTGACCCTCCCCTGCTCACACTGTCTCTCTCCTAGAAATAAAATATATATATATATATTAAAAAAAGAAATGTAAAACAAGATATCACTACCTACCTTACAGAAATCAAGGATTTTTAGGGAATACTACAAACAATGGTATGTTAGTCTGTTAGGTCTGCCATGACAAAATATCACAGACTGAGTGGCTAAAACGCCAAATTTATTGTTTTATGGTTCTAGAGATTGGAAGTTCAAGATCAAGATTCTGGCACTGTTGGTTTCATTTGAGTCTTCTCTCTTTGGCAGACAGCAGCCTCCTCAGTGTTTCTTCACATGGCCTCTTTGTGACATGCATCCCTGATGTTTCTTCCTCTTAAGAGGATACCAATCGGGGCGCCTGGGTGGCTCAGTCAGTTTAAGCATCCGATTTCAGCTCAGGTCATGATCTCACCGTTCATGGGTTCAAGCCCTGTGTCAGGCTCTGTGCTGAGAGCTAGCTCAAAGCCTGAGCCTGCTTCAGATTCTGTATCTCCCTCTCTCTCTCTCTCTCTCTCACCCTCCCCTGCTCACACTGTCTGTCTCAGAAATAAATATAACATTAAAAAAGATTTTAAAAAGGACACCAATCATAGTGGATTAGGGTCCCACCTTTATGACCCCATTTAACCTTAATTACCTCCTTAAAGACTGTTTCCAAATATAGTAATATCAGGGGCTAAAGGCCTCAATATATAGGAGGACATAATTTAGCCCGTAACAAACTGCATTATATAACATGTGTGGATTAGACAAATTCCTGAAAAGACACAAACTGCCAAAACTAAGAATAAATAAAAAATTTGGATTTACCTATCACAAGTGTCATGAACTGAATGTTTGTGCCTCCCTAAAATTCATATATTGAAACTACAATCCTAAAAGGGGTTGTATTAGGAAGTGGTACCTTTGGGAGATAATTAGCTTTAGATGATTTCATGAGGGTGGGGCCCAAGATGGGGTTAGTGTCTTTGAAAAAAGATAAAGAGACTGGACCTTGCTCTTTATGCCATGTTAGGATATAAAGAGAAAATGGCTACCTGCAAGCCAGGAAGAGAGCCCTCACCAGATTTTGAAATGACTAGTATATTGATCTTGGACTTCCTAGCCTTCAGAACTGAGAAATAGATGTTTGCTGTTTTAACTGCCAAGTCTGCTATTTTTGTTATAGCAGCCTTAACTGAAAAAATGTTGAGTTCATAACATCCCACAAAGTAAATCCCAGTCATAGATGGTTTTACTGGTGAATTCTACCAAATAGGCAAAGAAAAATTAACAGTGATTCTTCAAAAATTATCACAGAAAATAGAAGAGAAAGGAACACTTTCCAACTAATTCTTTGAAGATATCACAAAGAAAACTAAAGATCAATATTATGTATGAGTATAGGTAAAGAAATTGTCAAAAAATACTAGCAAACCCATTAACATATAAAAAGATATATACACTATGATCAAATGGAATTTATCTCAGGAACACAGTTTGGTTTAAAATCTGAATAACAATGTAATATACCATACTAATAGAAAAAAAATGAAAACCACATGATCTTGTCATTAAAATTAGACCCATTTGACAAAATTCAACACCCATTCTTTTAATTTTTTAAATGTTTTATTTATTTTTGAGAGAGAGATAGAGACAGCGTGAGCAGGGGAGTGTCAGAGAGAAAGGGAGATACAGAACCTCAAGACAGGCTCCAGCTCTGCAACCCCAGAATAAATCCCACTTGATGGCATGAATGATTCTATTTTAGTGTTGGATTTGGTTTGCTAGTATTTTACTGAGAATTTTTGCATCAATGTTCACCAGGGATATTTGCCTGTGGTTCTCTTTTTCAATGGCATCTTCATCTGGTTTTGATATCAGGGTAATGCTGGTATCATAGAATGAATTTGGAAGTTTTTCTTTATTTCTATTTTTTGGAATAGTTTGAGAAGAATAGGTATAAACTCAAAAGACTCTACCAAGACATTGTTACAACTAATAAATGAATTCAGTAAAGTCACAGGATACAAAATCAATGTACAGAAATCTGTTGCATTTCTATATACCAATAAGGTATAGCAGAAGATAAGGAATAAACCCCATGTACCATTGCATCAAAGCCCATAAGACACCTGGAATTAACCTAACCAAAGAGGTGAAAGACCTGGACTCTGAAAACTATAAAACACTGATAAAAGAAATTGAAGACATAAAGAAATGAAAAGGCATCCCATTGTTCATAGATCAGAAAAACAAATATTGTTAAAATGTCTATACTACCCAAAGGAGTCTACACATTTAATTCAATCTGTATCAGAATGTCAACAGCATTTTTCAGAGCTAGAAAAAGCAACCCTAAAATTTGTGTGCAACCAGAAAAGACCCCAGATTTCTGAGCTACTGTGAAAAAGAAATGCAAAGCTGGAGGCATCACTATTCTGGATTTCAATTATATCACAAAGTTGTAGTGGTTAAGGCAGTCTGATATTGGCACAAAAACAGATACATAGATCTGTGGAACAGAATAGAAAACCCAGAAATGAACCCACAACTATATGGTCAATTCATCTTTGACAGCACAGGGAAGGATATCCAATGGTAATAAAACATTCTCTCCAACAAATGGTGTTGGAAAAACTGGACAGCATCATGCAGAAGAATGAAACAGAACCACATCCCTATACCATACAAATAAATTCAAAATTAATTAAAGACTAAACGTGAGACAGGACACCATTAAAATGGTATAGGAAAGGGGCGCCTGGGTGGCTTAGTCGGTTAAGCGTCCGACTTTCGCTTAGGTCATGATCTCGCGGTCCGTGGGTTCGAGCCCCGCGTCGGGCTCTGTGCTGACTGCCAGCTCAGAGCCTGGAGCCTGTTTCAGTCTGTGACTCCCTCTCTCTCTGACCCTCCCCTGCTCACTCTGTCTCTCTCTCTCTCCTGGAAATAAATAAAACATTTTTAAAAATTATAAAAATGGTATAGAAAAACATATGAAGTAATCTTTTTTACTTTGGCCAAAGCAGTTTCTTTATAGATATGTCTCCTGAGGCAAGGGAAACAAAGGCAAAAATAAGGTTGGAAATTCATCAAAATAAAAAGCTTCTCCACAGGGAAGGAAACACTAGAAGACAACCTAATAATGGGAGAAGATATTTGGAAATGACATACCTCATAAAGGGTTTGTATCTAAAATATATTAAGAACTTTTCAAACTCGACACCCAAAAAGCAAATAATCCAATTTTAAAATGGGCAGAAGACATGAATCTACATTTTTTAGAGTCATACAGATGGCCCACAGACACATGAAAAGATACTAATAATCACTCATCATCAGGGAAGTACAGATCAAAACTACAATGAGATATCACCTCACATCTGTCAGAATGGCTAAAATCAACAAGACAAGAAACATCAGGTGTTGGCAAGGATGTGGAGAAAGGGGAACCCTCTTTCATATTAGTGGGAATGTAAACTGGGACAGCCACTCTGAAAAAGGCCATGGAGTTTCCTCCTAAAATTAAAAGTAGAACTACTCTATGACCCAGCAATTGTACTACTAGGTATTTACGCAAAGAATACAAAAATAATAATTTAAAGGGAAACATGCATACCAATGATTATAGCAGCATTATCTACAATAGTCAAATAACGTAATGAGCCCAAATGTCTGTTGACTAATGAATAGATATAGAAGATGTAGTTCATCTATCTGTATGTTTATTATCTGTCCATCTATCTATCATCTGTATGTATATGTCACATTAGAAAATTAGTCATCAAAAAGAATGAAACCTTGTCATTTGCAATAACATGGGAGGAGCTAGAACGTATTATGATAAGCAAAATGAGTCAGATAAAGCCCAGTACCATATGATTTCACTCATATGTGGAATTTAAGAAACAAAACAAATGAGCATGGAGGGGAAAAAAGAGAGAGGCAAACCAAGAAACAGACTCTTTTTCTATTACTTATTCTCTTTTATTTTATTTTTTTTTACAAAAAGTTTATTGTCGATTTGGTTTCCATATAACACCCAGTGCTCATCCCCACAAGTGCCCTCCTCCATGCCCATCACCCTCCTCCCCCCCACACCCATCAGTCCTCAGTTTGTTCTCAGCTTTCAAGAGTCTCTCATATTTTGCCGCTATCCCTTTCCCCCACTATTTTTCCCTTTCTTCTCTCCCACAGCCCCCTGTTAAGTTCCTCCTAATCCTCCTATACGTGCAAACATATGGTATTTGTCCTTCTCTGCCTGACTTATTTCGTTCGGCATTACACCCTCAAGGTCCATCCATGTTGCTACACATGGCCAGATTTCATTCTTTCTCATTGCCATGCAGTATTCCATCGTATAGATAAACCACATCTTCCTGATCCATTCATCCATTGATGAACACTTAGGCTCTTTCCATGCTTTGGCTATTGTTGAGAGTGCTGCTATGAACATTGGGATACATGTGCTCCTATGCATCAGCACTCCTGTATCCCTTGGATAAATTCCTAGCAGTGCTATTGCTGGGTCATAGGGGAGTTCTATTGTTAGTTTTCTGAGGAACCTCCACAATGTTTTCCAGAGGGGCTGCACCAGTTTACATTCCCACCAACAGTGTAGGAGGGGGCCCGTTTCTCCACATCCTCGCCAGCATCTAGAGTCCTCTGATTTGCTCATTTGAGCCACTCTGACTGGAAAGAGGTGGTATCTCAGTGAGGTTTTGATATGTATTTCCCTGATGAGGAGGGATGCTGAGCATCATTTCATGTGTCTGTTGGCCATCTGGATGTCCTCTTTGAAGAAGTGTCTGTTCATATCTCTGCCCATTTCTTCACTGGATTGTTTGTTTTTCCGGTGTGGATTTTGGTGAGTTGTTTATAGATTTTGGATATTAACCCTTTATCTGATATGTCATTTGTAGTTATCTTTTCCCATTCTGTCAGTTGCCTATTAGTTTTATGGATTGTTTCCGTTGCCGTGCAGAATCTTTTAATCTTGATGAAGTCCCAATAGTTTATTTTTGTTCTTGATTCTCTTGCTTTTGGGGATGTGTCAAGTAAGAAATTTCTGCGGTGGAGGACAAGGAGTTTGCTTCCTGCTTTCTTCTCTAGGGTTTAGATGGTTTCCTGTCTCACGTTCAGGTCCTTTATCCGTTTTGAGTTTATTTTTGTGTATGGTGTGAGAAAATAATCTAGTTTCATTCTTCTGCATGTTGTCCAGTTCTCCCAGCACCATTTCTTAAAGAGGCTGTCTTTTTTCCATTGGATACTTTTTCCGGCTTTGTCAAACATTAGTTGGCTCTATACTTTTGGGACCTATACTGAGTTCTCAGTTCTATTCCATTGGTATGTGTCTCTTTTTGTGCCAATACCATACTGTCTTGATGATGACAGCTTTGTAGTAGAGGCTCAAGTCTGGGGTGGTGATGCCTCCCATTTTGGTTTTCTTCTTCAATATTACTTTGGCTATTCGGGGTCTTTTGTGGTTCCATACAAACTTCAGGATCGTTTGTTCTAGTTTTGAGAAGAATGCTGGTGCAATTTTGATTGGGATTGCCTTGAATGTGTAGATTGCTTTGGGTAGTAATGACATTTTAACTATATTTATTCTTCCAACCCATGAGCATGGAATGTTTTTCCATTTCTTTCTGTCTTATTCAATTTCCTTCATCAGTTTTCTATACTTCTCATCATAGAGATCTCTTATATCCTTTGATAGGTTTATTCCAGGATGTTTTATAGCCTTTTGTGCATTTGTGAATGGGATCAGTTTCTTGATTTCTCTTTCTGTTGCTTCATTGTTGGTGTATTAAAATGCAACCGATTTCTGTACGTTGATTTTGTACCCTGCAACTTTGCTGAATGCCTGAATCAGTTCTAAGAGGCTTCTGGTGGAGTCTGCGGGTTTTCTATGTAGAATATCATGTTATCTGTGAAAAGTGAAAGTTTGACTTCTTCTTTGCCCATTCTGATGCCTTTGATTTCCTTTTGTTGTCTGATGGCTGATGCTAGGACTTACAGCACTCTGTTAAATTACAGTGGTGACAGTGGACATCCCTGTCGTGTTCCTGATCTCAGAGGGAAAGCTCTCATTTTTTTCCTGTTGAGGATGATGTTAGTCCAGGGCTTCTCATACATGGGTTTTATGATGTATAAATAAGTTCCTTCTACACTGATTTTTTCGACTGTCTTTATTAAGAAGGGATGCTGTATTTTGTCAAAAGCTTTTTCTATATCTATTGACAGGAATGATTTTTCTCTTTTCTTTTGCCGTTGCTATGTATCACATTGATTGATTTCCAAATGTTTAACCAGCCCTGTAACCCAGGAATGAATCCCAGTTTATCTTGGTGATCATTCTTTTTATGTGCTTCTGGATTCGATTTGCAAGTATCTTGTTGAGGACAGTTGCATCTGTATTCATCAAGGATATTGGCCTGTAGTTCTCCTTTTTTTGCTGGATCTCTTTCTGGCTTGGGAATTAAAGTGGTGCTGGCTTCATAAAATGAGTCGAGAAGTTTTCCTTTGATTTCTATTTTTTGGAATAGTTTGAGAAGAATGGGTATTAATTCTGTTTTAAATGTCTGGTAGAATTCCCCAGGGAAGCTATCTTGCCCAGGGCTCTTATTTTTTGGGAGATTTTTGATAACAGATTCGATTTACTCACTTGTTATGGGTCTATTCAGATTTTCTATCTCTTTCCATGTGAATTTTGGTAGTGAGTGTGTGCTTAGGATTTGTCCATTTCTTCTAAGTTGTCCAGTTTGTTCACATATAGTTTTTCATAGTATTCAGTGATAATTGCTCTTATTTCTGAGGGGTTGGTGTAATCAGTCCGTTTTCATTCATGATTTTGTCTATTTGAGTGCTCTCTCATTTCTTTTTGAGAAGCCTAACTAGAGGTTGGTCAATTTTGTTTATTGTTTCAAAAAACCAACTCTTGGTTTCATTGATCTGTTCAACTGTTTCTTTGGTTTCTATATTGTTTATTCCTGCCCTGTTTTTTATTATTTCTCTTCTTCTACTGGGATTGGGGTGCTTTTGTTGCTCTCCCTCTAGTTGCTTTGGGTGTGCTGCTAGATTTTGTACTTGTGCTTTTTCTAATTTCTTGAAATAGGCCTGGAGTGCAATGTACTTTCATCTTAGGACTGCCTTCAACACATCCCATAGAGTTTGAATTGTTGTATTCTCATTTTTATTTGTTTCCATCAATTTTTTAATATCTACTCTAGTTGCCTGATTGGCCCATTCGGTCTTTAGTAGGGTGTTCTTTAACCTCCTTGGTTTTATAGGTTTTCCAGACTTCTTCCTGTAACTGATTTCAAGTTTCATAGCATTGTGATCTGAAAGTGTGCATGGTATGATCTCATTTCTTTTATATTTATTGAGGGCTGCTTTAGGTCCCAGTATGGGATCTATCTTGGAGAATGTGCCAGGCACACTTGAGAAGAAAGTGAATTCCATAGCCTCAGGATGTAGAGTTCTGAATATATCTGTCAAATCCATCTGGTCCAATGTGTCATTTCAGTCCATTGTGTCTTTATTGATTTTCCATCTAGTTGATCTGTCCATTCCTGTAAGTGGAGTATTAAAGTCTCCTGCTATTAGTACATTCTTAATCATAATATTGTTTCTGTTTGTGATTAATTGTTTTATGTATTTAGATACTCCCATATTTAGTGCATAGACATTTATCATCGTTAGCTCTTCCTGATGGATAGACCCAGTAATTGTTACATAATGCCCTTCTTCATCCCTTGTTACTGCCTTTACTTTGAAGTCCAGTTTGTCTGATATAAGTATAGCTACTCCAGCTTTTTTTTACTTCCTGTAGCATGATAGATATTTCTCCATCCCCTTACTTTCAATCTGAGGATCTCCTCCTGTCTAAAATGAGTTTCTTGTAGACAGCAAATAGATAGATTTTGTTTATTACCCATTCTGTTACCCTATATCTTTTGATTGGGGCATTTAGTCCATTTACATTCAGAGTTATTTTTGAAATATATGGGTTTAGAGTCATTGTGCTGTTTGTGGGATTCATGCTTGTGGTGTGTCTCTAGCATCTTTCGTTCCTTGCAGCTTTCCCCTCAGAGAGTCCCCCTCAGGATTTCTTGTAGAGATGGTTTAGTGGTGACCAATCCTTTCAGTGTTTGTTTATTTGGAAAGTCTTTTATCTCTCCTTCTATTCTGGATGACTGGTTTTCTGGATAGAGGATTCTTGGCTGCATATTTTTTTCTGTTCATCACATTGAAGATCTGCCATTTCTTTCTGGCCTGCCGAGTTTCATTAAATAGGTCTGTCACCACTCTGATAGGTTTCCCTTTGAATGTTAGGGCCCTTTTCTCCCTAGCTGCTTTCCAAATTCTCTTTGCCCTTTTATTTTGCCAATTTCACTATGATATGTCATGCAGACAATCAATTCAAATTACATCTGAGGGGAGTTCTGTGTGCCTCTTGAAGTTCAACATCTATTTCCCTCCCCAGGTCGGGGAAGTTCTCTGCTATAATTTGTTCCAGGAATCCTTCAGCACCTTTCCCTCTCTTTTCCTCTTCTGGGATTCCAATGATATGGATATCGTTCTGTTTGTATCGCTGAGCTCTCGAAGTCTTCTTTCATGTTCCTGGATCAGTTTGTTTCTTTTTTTCTCAGTTTCTTTTTTTCTATAATTGTGTCTTCTAAATCACTTATTCTCCTTTTTGCCTCTTCAATCCATGCACTGGGTGCCTCCAGTTTATTATGTATTTCATTTATTTCATTTTTTAATTCATCATAACTATTTTTAAGCTCCATGGTGTTTGTAGCCAAGAAACTTTTGATGTCCTCCATGCTTTTTTCAAACCCACTGATTAATTTTATGATTATTGTTCTAAAATCTTGTTCAGTTATGCTGCTTATATCTATTTTGAGCGGTTTTGTAGCTGTCAATTCTTCCTTGAGTTTCTTTGGAGGAGAGCTCTTTCATTTCATCATTTTGGTTAGCTTTCTATCTCTTGTTAGTTTTAAAAGCTTGTTATGCTCTCTGCACCTGTGAGCGCTGCTGTACCCAAGAAGACTCTTTGACTGTCCAGGTCCTGTCCATTCAGAAAGTGTTCCTTGAATGGTATCTATTCTCTCTTGTTGAGACCTTGGTTATTTTATTTTCCTACTCGTAGTGATATTTGGGATTCTACACCATGTGTACTTTGGCTTGTTTATGAGGTAGCCCTGGAGAAGAAAACAGACAGGCAAACACACAGGGAACAAAGTCACACAAACGTACAGTCAAATCCAACAAACACGCAAACCAAAAGGAAACACGAAAAAGTAAAGAGAAAAGAGGAAGGAGTGAAGGCAAATAGTAGAAAATAAAAATACATAAAAAATAAAAAAAGAAGAAAAGGAAAGGAAAAAATAAGAAACCCAATAGACAAATACAGTTTAAAGCATATAACCAGATTTCCCAGCTACAAATAAATATCCAGGTGTATGCAGTGCTGGTTGAAGAACATAGAGAAAGAGAAAGGACAGGGCGGGGATGAGGCAAAATTGGAAATGAAATGAGCAAGCAGAAGGAATAAGAAGCTTTTTTCAAAGAGTTAAATAGTGGAATGTGGTTGAAGAGGTGAAAGAAATGAGGACAATGGTGTTATCCAGCGAAACTATATAGTCTGATTACTCCAGAGAGAAAGAGATGAAAAGGTAGGTAGGTGTAGAATTTACATCTAGGGAATGGATTAGTATATAGTCTGATTACTCCAGAGAGAAAGAGATAAAAAGGTAGGTAGGTGTAGAATTTACATCTAGGGAATGGATTACATGTGACTGTTTAAGCAAGCCAGTGACCAGAATTAATCAGGGTATTGCTCTGGTTAAAAAAAAAGTCGGGGAGAGGGGGGAGAAGGCAGCCCTCTAGCAGTGATGGACGTGGTTTGTTCCAATGCTTCCCATGGGAGTTCTGCCTTGACGGTTGTGGGGAGAAGAGTGGCGGAGCTCCAGTCCCTTCTTGAACCAAGCGCTGTAACTCACTTTTTTGGGTGTGTAAACTCCCTGTGCCGGGGGCACGGCCAAGGTGGGCCGTGCTCTATATCCCAGGCCAGGCCTCATTTCCAAATCCCAGTCTGTGCACCCCACTGAAATTGTCAGAAACACAACTGCCTCAGGGCAGTCCCAAGCCTCTTGCCTTCCCCCTGGGGATAGAGCCAGAAGCCGCTGCTCCCATCTCCTCCAGGTCGGGTTCACAAGCGAGGAGCAGATTCATCCGGGGGTCGCCTAGGACGAGTGCATCCTGCACACGGTCCGCTGGAGAATGGGAAACCGGGTCCCTCTGTGTCTTCTCACCCGAAACACGAACTCGCGGGCAAATCTCCAAGTTTTAAGCCCTTCGCCTCCCCTCTAGGGATCCAGCCGAGCCAGAAGCACAAAGGCGCACCTGCCGCGAGTCACCTCCAGGTCGAGCTGGTGCACAGGGCGCAGTTTTCCTGGGGATAGCCTGGGACAAATGTGTCCCACCTATGGTCAGCTGGAGAGCAGGAAACCTCGTCCCTCTGTGTCCAGAGTGGAGGCTTTCTGTTCTCCAGCGACAGGGACAGTGTCTTGAGCAGTTTTGGCCACTCTCTTTCTCCTCTAAACTCCCCGCAGAGGGAGATCACCCCCTTCCCTCTGTGTCTCTGGTCCCGGCCCGATTTTATCTTCCCCAGTTTGCATTCACATTAGAAGGTTTTCTCAGCGGACTCTGCCTCCTTTTCTTCCCAAACTCCTGGATTCTGTAAGGGTTCCTATGGCTTCAGGCCTTCTCTGTGGGAGATATGGGGGTGAGTGCAATGTACGGAGTTTCCTAATTCTCTGCCATCTTGCCCCCTCACCCCCCAAGAAACAGAGTCTTAATTATAGAAAACAAACTGAGGGCTACCAGAGGGGAGGTGGATGGGGGGAAGGTGGGTGGGAGGATGGGTTAAATACATGATGAGGATTAAGGAGCGCACATGTGATGAGCACCAAATATTGTATGTAAGTGTTGAATCACTAGATTGTTACCTGAAACTAATATTATACTGTTTGTTAACTAACTTCAATTTAAATAAAAACTTTAAAAACTTAAAATGTTTTTGTTTAATAGGTAAATCATATTTCTCTAATCCCTTTTCAATATATTCCCCCACTCACAATAAAAAAAAAAACAGAACAAAAGTGACAAATTAGAAGAATGCCCTTTCCTGCTAGTAATTTACCACTGTCATCTCAATCCCATATCTTCCACCCAATCTGAGTCAACCAGTAGTAATATTGTGAAAGAAATATTAGTGGTATCCAGAAATAGGTGTGTGGAAAAGAATAATGGGTTCCTGGCTAATGCAAATAATTTTCTCAATGATATTTACTTCTGCATGTTCAAACCCAGGCCAAAAAAAAACTTAAGTGGTGGGATATTAACCTAACCTGAGGATATCATTTTCATTATTTGCAAAAATGAGGTTTATTTCCTTGACTAGGAAGCTACCTTGAATTGTGACCAGAGTCATTTCCATATCTAGTTTCCTGGAGAATACAGCAGGATCATCACATGCAGGAACATCAAAGCCTTCTTAGATAGGTTGTTCCTGTATTCCATCCTTTAGAAACACTGAGGGGAGGGTCCTCATTCATCATATGATGTGGTGATGTGAGATTGCTTATGAGCCTCATCAAACATGAGGTATTTCTTCAAGGCCCACACACTTCCATTATCCCTCTGGTTATTATGGATGCCAGTCCTTTACTAAGGTCACATTTTGACATTCCAAATCTCATTGTTCCTTTCTTTCTCCTGAAACAGTACAGGAAACAGAGTTTGATGGAATGGTAAGGAAGTTGCCATAAAAATGGCAAAACCCCAATGACTGTCTAGATTCCTTGTCTCTAACTCCAAATCCTATTTGTTTCAAACCAACTTGACAATAAATTATTTTTAAAAAAAAGAGAAAAGGTAAAATAAAAATGAATAGATGGATTAATGAATGAGTGTAGTTAGGAAAAAGAGAATGTTTTAGAGAGTACAGAAAAAAGAGCAATTAATTCTTGCTAAGGAGTTCTTTTAGAATAGCTGTTACTTTAACTGGTTCGTAAAGAAGGAATGGGAATGCATACATTAGGAAAAGATGAAAGAGAAATTGTTCTAGGTAAGGGAAACAGCAAACAGACTTAATAAAATAGAACACAAGTATTTTGGGGGATAGATAGCATAGAGGCTAGTTGGGAAAGACAGAAAATACAAAAGGAAGACTGGCAGATATGTTCATAAAATTATGATTGAGATGTATCTTAGCTTTTTGAAAATATTTTCACACAGAGTGAGGTATTTTTTCTCACTTGTGATGAGAAATTAATCAGCTGAAGACAAACATGATATTTAGGTTTTTTTTCTCATTAAACTGTTGTTTTAATGGGAAAAAAAGAATAGGGATTAGCTGGAACATGATGAGACCTTTAAGTTTGTATTGCACTTAGGGGCGCCTGGGTGGCTCAGTTGGTTAAGCGTCCAACTTCGGTTCAGGTCTTGATCTCACAATTTGTGGGTTCGAGCCCTGCGTCAGGCTCTGTGCTGACAGCTAAGAGCCTGGAGCCTTCTTCGGATTCTGTGTCTCCCTCTCTCTCTGACCCTCCCCTGCTCGCTCGCTCGCTCTCTCACTCTCTCATAAATAAATAAAACATTAAAAAATATTTTTTTAAAAGTTTGTATTGCAATTAATAAATACTTTATTTCCATCCTCTGGCCCTAAGTGCCTCAGGCTTGACCATAAAACCATAAAAACCATATAATTTTAAAACTGTTAAAAATCAAATACCCCATTTTCTCCTATTACAACATAATTCATGTGAAAGCATTACAAAAATGCAGCATTATCACCAAACCATTTTGCTTCCTTTTCATCAGGAGTGTCTGAGGTTATTTCAAACATAAATTTCTAGTAATAAAAGGTACAGTGATAGGATCATTTATTGGACTTATAATGGATCTACTTCCAGTGGCTTGTCCTCTATCACAGGAGTTGGGGAATTATCACTTAATTATCATGTAAAATTCTGAATCAATTTAAATTTTTTATGGTATAATAATATTTTGGTTAAAGTATGTAGTACTTTATCCATATTGATATCAATTTATTGATATAAATTGAGCTGAGGATAAAATATCTACATTCTCTAACCGACTTACATGGGTCTACCCTTATAAGTACCTTAAATCTGACATATGTGTCCCTCTCCTCTTACCTCATGGCCTTTGTACTTTCTATTCCCTCTGAATGGATCATATTTTTCATATGATCATTCAAGCATCAGCTCAAACATTATCTCTTCAGAAAAGTCTTCCCTAGCCATCTTATCTAAATAATATCCCTTTTCTATCTAGTAATCATCACTATTTGGAATCAGTTTTGTTTACCTGTGCTTTGTCTTGTGGCACATAATTGGAAGCTTGATTAAAGACCATCTCTCTCTTCTTAATCTAGATTAGCTTCCATATCATAGGTTTCCAGATAAACATTTCATTTAATTCTTGATCCTGCCGATATATTGATAGCATTATTTTTTAGAAACCAGTACATCTAAGGATACTCCTTTCCAGCATACTTATTTTTGTCACATTCACTGATATTAGCAATAATAATAGAATTCTTGAATTTGCTTTATGCATCCACCAGTTTTTTGCACATTCTGTAATGGGGGTAGAAATTAATAGGACATTTTATTTGTACCAAAAAGTCAATTCAGGTAAAAGAAATTGTGGGAAAGTACTCCTGAAGCCAAGAACACACTGTATACACTATATGTTAGCTAACTTGATAATAAATTATATTTAAAAAATAAATAAAATAAAATGTAGAAATCTTGAAAAATAATAAAAGAGAAATTGTGACATGATACTAAAAGTTGGTCTTTTTTTTCTTTTACAAATAGTTTATTGTCACGTTGGTTTCCATATAACACCCAGTGTTCATCCCCACAAGTGCCCTCCTCCATGCACATCTCCCCCATGCCCCCCATTCCCATCAGTCCTCAGTTTGTTCTCAGTATTCAAGAGCCTTTCATGGTTTGTCTCTCTCCCTCTCCCCCACTATTTCCCCCCTTCTTCTCCCCTGGGTCCTTCGTTAAGTTCCTCCTAATCCTCCTATACGTGCAATCATATGGTATTTGTCTTTCTCTGCCTGACTTATTTCGCTCAGCATAACACCCTCAAGGTCCATTCATGTTGCTACACATGGCCAGATTTCATTCTTTCTCATTGCCATGTAGTATTCCATGGTATAGATAAACCACATCTTCTTGATCCATTCATCCATTGATGGACACTTAGGTTCTTTCCATGTTTTGGCTATTGTTGAGGGTGCTGCTATGAACATTGGGGTACATGTGCTCCTATGCATCAGCATTTCTATATCCCTTGGGTAAATTCCTAGCAGTGCTATTGCTAGGTCATAGGGGAATTCTAGTGTTAATATTTTGAGGAACCTCCACACTGTTTTCCAGAGGGGCTGCACCAGTTTACATTCCCACCAACAGTGTAGGAGGGGGCCCATTTCTCCACATTCTTGCCAGCATCTATAGTTCTCTGATTTGTTCATTTTAGCCACTCTGACTGACGTGAGGTGGTATCTCGGTGTGGTTTTGATTTGTATTTCCCTGATGAGAAGGAATGCTGAGCATCGTTTCCTGTGTCTGTCGGCCATCTGGATGTCCTCTTTGGAGAAGTGTCTGTTCATGTCTTCTGCCCATTTCTTCACTGGGTTGTTTGTTTTTCGGGTGTGAAGTTTGGTGAGTTCCTTTTAGATTTTGGATACTAACCCTTTATCTGATATGTCATTTCCAACTATATTTTCCCATTCCGTCAGTTGCCTATTAGTTTTATGGATTGTTTCCGGTGCAGAAGCTTTTAATCTTGATGAGGTCCCAACAGTTTGTTTTTGCTCTTGATTCTTTTGCTTTTGGGGATGTGTCAAGTAAGAATTTGCTACAGTGGAGGTCAAGGAGGTCGTTTCCTGCTTTCTCCTCTAGTGTGTTGATGGTTTCCTGTCTCATATTCAGGTCCTTTATCCATTTTGAGTTTGTTTTTGTGCATGGTGTGAGAAAATGATCTAGTTTCATTCTTCTGCATGTTGCTGTCCAGTTCTCCCAGCACCATCTGTTAAAGAGGGTGTCTTTTTTCCATTGGATATTCTATCCTGCTTTGTCAAAGATTAGTTGGCTGTATACTTTTGGGTCCACTTCTGAGTTCTCGATTCTGTTCCATTGGTCTATGTGTCTGTTTTTGTGCCAATACCATACTGTCTTGATGATGACAGCTTTGTAGTAGAGGCTAAAGTCTGGGATGGTGATGCCTCCCGTTTTGGTTTTATTCTACACTATTACTTTGGCTATTTGGGGTCTTTTGTGGTTCCATACAAATTTTAGAATAGTTTGTTCTAGTTTTGAGAAGTATACTGGTGCAAGAATGTGTAGATTGCTTTGGGTAGTAATGACATTTTAACTATATTTATTCTCCCAATCCATGAGCATGGAATGTTTTTCCATTTCTTTGTGTCTTCTTCAATTTCCTTGATAAGTTTTCTATAGCTTTCAGCATACAGATGTCTTATATCTTTCGTTAGGTTTATTCCTAGGTATTTTATGTTTTTTTGTGTAAATGTGAATGGGATCAGCTTCATGATATCTCTTTTTGTTGCTTCATTATTGGTGTATAAAAATGCAACCAATTTCTGTACGTTGATTTTATACACTGCAACTTTGCAGAATTCTTGTATCAGTTCTAGTAGGCTTCTGGTGGAGTCTGTCGGGTTTTCTATTGAGAGTATCATGTCATCTGCAAAAAGTGAGAGTTTGGCTTCTTCTTTGCCGATTTTGATGCCTTTTATTTCCTTTTGTTGTCTGATGGCTGGTGCTAGGACTTCCAGCACTATGTGAAACAACAGTGGTGACAGTAGACAACCCTGTCGTGTTCCTGATCTCAGGGGGAAAGCTCTCAGTTTTTCCCCGTTGAGGATGATGTTAGCTGAGGGCTTCTCATAGATGGCTTTTATGATGTTTAAGTAGGTTTCTTCTATCCTGACTTTCTCGAAAGTCTTTATTAAGAAGGGATGTTGTATTTTCTCAAATGCTTTTTCTGCATCTATTGACAGGATCATATGTTTTTTATCTTGTCTTTTGTTGATGTGATGTATCACATTGATTGATTTACGAATGTTGACCAGCCCTGTAACCCACGCATGAATCCCACTTGATCTTGGTAGATAATTTTTTTAATGTGCTGCTGGATTCGATTTGCAAATATCTTGTTGAGGATTTTTGCATCCATATTCATCAAGGATATTGGCCTGTAGTTCTCTTTTTTAGCTGGATCTCTGTCTGGCTTGGGAATCAGAGTGATGCTGGCTTCATAAAATGAGTCTGGAAGTTTTCCTTCAATTTCTGTTTTTTGGAATAGCTTGAGAAGAATGAGTATTAATTCTGTTTTAAATGACTGGTAGAACTCCCCTAGGAAGCCATCAGGTCCAGAGCTTTTATTGGGTTTTTTGATAGCTGATTCAATTTCTTCACTCGTTATGGGTCTGTTCAGATTTTCTATTTCTTCCCGTGTTAATTTTTTAGTGAGTGTGTGTTTAGGAATTTGTCCATTTCTTCTAAGTTTTCCAATTTGTTGGCATATAATTTTTCATAGTATTCCCTGATAATTGCTTGTATTTCTGAGAGATTTGTTGTAATAAGTCCATTTTCATTCATGATTTTGTCTATTTGGGTGCTCTCTCTTTTCTTTTTGAAAAGCCTAGCTAGAGGTTTGTCAATTTTGTGTATTTTTTAAAAAACCAACTCTTGGTTTCATGGATCTGTTCAATGGTTTCTTTGGTCTCTATGTAGTTTATTTCTGTTCTGATTTTTACTATTTCTCTTGTACTGGGTTTGGGGTGCTCTTGTTGCTTTGCCTCTAGTTCCTTTAGGCTAGTTGTTAGATTTTCAACTTGCGCTTTCTCTAATTTCTTGAAATAGGCCTGGAGTACAATGTACTTTCCTCTTAGGACTGCCTTTGCCGCATCCCATAGAGTTTGGATTGTTGTATATCTTCATTTTCATTTGTTTCCATATATTTTTAATTTCTTCTCTAATTACATGATTGGCCCATTCATTCTTTATTTGGGTATTCTTTAACCTCCATGTTTTTGGAGGTTTTCCAGACTTCTTCCTGTGATTGATTTCAAGTTTCAAAGCATTATGATCTGAAAGTGTGCATGGTATGATCTCAATTCTTTTATATTTATTGAGGGCTGCTTTAGGTCCCAGTATGGGATCTATCTTGGAGAATGTGCCATGAGCACATGGGAAGAAAGTGAATTCCTTGGCCTCAGGATGGAGAGTTCTTAATATATCTGTCAGATCCATCTGGTCCATTGTGTCTTTCAAGTCCATTATTTCTTTAGTGATTTTCTGTCTAGTTGACCTATCCATTGCTATAAGCGGAGTATTAACGTCCCTGCTATTAGCACATTCTTATGTATAAGCTTGTTTCTGTTTGTGATTAATTGTTTTAAATATTTAGGTTCTCTCATATTTGGTGCGTAGACATTTATGATTGTACTTCCTGATGGATGGACCTTGTAATTATTATATAATGCCCTTCTTTATCCCGCGTTATTGTCTTTAATTTAAAGTACAGTTTGTCAGATATAAGTATAGCTACTCCAGCTTTCTTTTGACTTCACATAGCATGATAGATGTTTCTCCATCCCCTTACTTTTAATCTAAAGGTATCTTCCAACCTAAAATGCGTTTCTTGTAGACAGCAAATAGATGGATTTTGTTTTTTTATCCATTCTGCTACCCTATATCTTTTGATTGGAGCTTTCAGCCCATTTACATTCAGTGTTATTATTAAAATATGTGGGTTTAGAGTCATTGTGTCCTTTGTGGGGTTATGCTTGTGGTGGTGTCTCTGGTGTCTTTGTTCCTTGCATTATTTCCCTCAGAGAGTCCCCCTCAGGATTTCTTGTAGTGCTGGCTTAGTGGTGACAAATTATTTCAATTTTTGTTAATTTAGAAAGACCTTTATCTCTCCTTCTATTTTGAATGACAGGCTTGCTGGATAGAGGATTCTTGGCTACATATTTTTTCTGTTCGTCACATTGAAGATCTCCTGCCATTCCTTTCTGGCCTGCCAAGTGTCAGTAGATAGGTCTGTCACCACTCTGATAGGTTTCCCTTCGTATGTTAGGGCTCTTTTCTCCCTAGCTGCTTTCAAAATTTTCTCTTCGCCCTTATATTTTGCCAGTTTCACTATGATATGTCGTGCAGAAGATCGATTCAAATTACGTCTAGGGGGAGTTCTTTGTGCCTCTTGTATTTCAATGTTTACTTCCTTCCCCAGGTTGGGGAAGTTCTCAGCTATAATTTGTTCCAGGACTCCTTCAGCACCTTTCCCTCTTTCTTCCTCTTCTGGGATTCCTATGATATAGATATTGTTGCCTTTGCCTGTATCACTGAGCTCTCTAACTCTTCTTTCATGTTCCTGGATCAGTTTGTCTCTTTTTTTGTCAGCTTCTTGTTTTTCTATAATGGTGTCTTCTAAATCACGTATTCTCTTTTCTGCCTCTTCGATCCGTGCATTGGACACCTCCAGTTTATTATGTATTTCATTTATCGCATTTTTTAATTCATCATGCCAATTTTTGTTCTCCCTGTTGTTTGTAGCCATAGTTTCTTTGAGGTCCTCTATGCTTTTTGCAAGCTCAGCGATTAATTTTACAATTATTGTTCAGTTATGCTGCTTATATCTGTTTTGAGCAGTTCATTAGCTGTGAATTTTTCTTGGAGTTTCTTTGGAGGAGAGCTCTTACATTTTGTCATTTTGGTTAGCTTTTGTCTCTTGTTAGTTTTAAACACTTGTTATGTACTTTGCACCTGTGAGCACTGCTGTACCCAAGAAGACTCTTTGACTGTCCAGGGCCTATCCTTTCAGGAAGTGGTCTTTGTATGTTATCTCTTGGTCTCTCTTGTTGAGACGTTGGTTATTTTATTTTCCTACTCGTAGTGGTGTTTGGGACTCTTCACCATATGTACTTTAGCTTGTTTCTTGAGGTAGCCCTGGAGAAGAAAACAAACAAACACACAGGGAACAGAGGGATACAAACAAATCCAACTCTCTAACCAAGAGGGAAAACTAAAAAGTAATGAGAAAAGACGGAGGAGGGAAGGCGAATGATAAAAAATAAAAATACATTAAAAAAAAGTCAAAAAGAAGGAAAGAAAAGGAAGAATGAAGAAAACCGATAGACAAAGACCGGTTTAAAGCATATAACCAGATTTCCTAGCTACAATTAAATAGTCGGGTGTATGCAGTGCTTGTTGAAGAGCTAGAGAAAGAGAGAGATGATAGGGCGGAGATGAGGCCAAATTGGAGATAGAATGAACAGGCAGAAGGGATAAGCAGCTTTTTTCAAAGAGCTAAAGGGTTGAATATGTTTGGAGAGGTGAGAGAAAGGTGGTGTTATCTAGAGAAACTATCTAGTCTGATTACTTCTGAGAGGCTTTGTTATACCGCCATTAACAGTTCCGCTGATCGCCTCTTCCCTGTTGCTGGGGGTTGAGTGGAGGGTGGGGGAATTGCCGCAGCCTCAGATCCGCCAGGGTCAAGCAGCAATACAACCTGAGCGCATCTGGGGATAGTATCAACTTTAGGTCCGCAGAGTCCGCGTCGCCTCACCCCGCTGCAACCGCTTTACCGGCCGCCGCGTTTCAGCTGGCAACTTTTCGCTCACGCAGCCGCCGTTTCACCGGGCGCCGGCGACACTTCACCAGATGGCTGCCACCACTGCTTCAGTGGGCCAATGCTGCATGCACCACTGCCGCTTCACCTGGCGCCAGGATCGCCGCCGCAGGCGTTGCTGCTGCTTCACAAGACCGCCACCGCTTCAGCAGTCAACTTTCACTTACGCAGCCACCACTTGACACAGCGCTGGTGCCACTTCGCCGGGTCGCAGCCAATGCCGCTTTAGTGGGCCGATGTCGCGCGTGCCACTGCTGCTTCACCCGGCGCAGGGACCGCCTCCACAGGCGTTGCTACTGGTTCACCAGGCCGCCACCATCATGGATGGTGCTGGGCGCAAGGCAGTTCAGTTTTTCTTGGCGCCTTTTGGGACCAGGGCACCTAGTTTAAAGTCAGCACCCCAGCCAGAGCTAAAAAACACTGTCTTTCCAAGCCGAGGTTTTCTTTTTCTCTTCTCCAGGGACAGTTCTATGAGCAATCTCAGCTTTTCTTTCCTTTCCCCTGGAATCGCGGCAGCTCACCACCACTCCCTGGTTTATCACTCACCGCAGCTGCATGCAAGCCAGGTTCCCTCCCTCCCTTCGTATCTCTGGTCCCGTCCCTCTTTTATCTTCCCCAGTTCGCACTCACGCACTTATGAGGTTTCCTTCCCAGTGCACTCTGTCTCTTTCTCTTCCCAAATTCTTGTGGCTCAGTGTCCTATGACTTCAGGCCTTCTCTGTTTGAGAGATGAGTGCAGGCGAAATGTACGGTGCTCCCTACTTCACCATCTTGCCTCTCCCCCCTAAAAGTTGGTCTTTAGGACAATTTATTAGTTAAGAAAAATACACATGCTTAAAATTATGCTTTAGGAAACTCCAGGACTTAACCCTGAGAAGAAGGCATGTAATTATTGATCAGGAGCAATTCTCCTCTAAAAAAATCATATCCACATGTTCGCATTAACTGTCAGCAATAACTTCAACTCATTGAAGTACGTGCGTGTCTGTGTGTGTGTGTGTGTGTGTGTGTGTGTGTAAAGCAAGAGAATCTTTAGTATAAACAATGAAGAAACATAACTTGTTGATTATAAACACCAATATTCTATGAAAATAACTAACTAGAAGGAAAATCTTTTTTTGGTAGTGCTGAGTAAATTGTTTGGAAAAACACATCTGAAATTATAATCCAATGCTTTTAGTGTTTTTTTTTTTTTTGAGAGAGAATGTGTGTGAACAGGAGAGGGGCAGAGAGAGGGGGTAAACAGAGGATTCAAAGCAGGCTCGGTGTTAACAGCAGAGAACCTGATATGGGGCTCGAACTCCTGAACCATGAGATCATGACCTGAGCCGAGGTTGGACACTTAAAACAACTGAACCACCCAGGCGCCCCTAATCCAATGCTTTTAAGGAGAATTCAGGTGGAGCTTGGGAAAACGGTGGAGTTGGAAGACCCTGAGATCACACCATTCCACATTTTCAACTAGATATGATCCACATACAAGTCAGTAAATCACAGAGTGATCTGAAGGCTGGAAGAACAAATCCACAATTAAATATAGAGAGGAAGCTGCATCTGAAAGGTTAGGAAGGTCGGAAAGGCAGAGGGAGGCTGCCTGCAAGAAGGAGGGAAATGCACATGTAGAGAAGGCAAAGAAATAAGCTCTCAAACCATGTACCATGCCAAAAGAAAAAAGAAAAAAAAGACACTGGATGTTTTTACACTATGCACAAAAAGAAATTAAAACTGGATTAAAGACTTAAAATGTCTTAAATACCTTTAACTATAAAAACACAGGCAGTAATTTCTTTGACATCTTACAGAGCAACTTCCTTCTAGATATGTCTCCTGGGGGAAAGGAAACAAAATAAAAATAAACCAACGGCACTACATCAAAATTAAAAGGTTCTGCACAGTAAAGGAAATAATCAACATAACTAAAAAGCCAACCTACAGAATGGGAAATGATATTCGCAAATGACATATAATAAAGGGTTAGTATCCAAAATATATAAGGAAATTATAAAACTCAACACCCAAAAACCAAGTAATCCAATTTAAAAATGGGCAGAACACATAAAGAGACATTTCTCCAAAGGAGACATACAGATGGCCAACAGAAACATTGGCTCATCACTTATCAGAGAAAAGCAATTCAAAATCTCAATGAGGAATCACTTCACACTTGTCAGAATGGCTAAAGTCAACAGCGCAAGAAGCAACAGGTATTGATGAGGCTGTGGAGAAAGGTAACACTCTTACACTGTCAGTAGGAATGCAAACTGGTGCAGCCTCTCTAGAAATCATTATGGATGGGGGCGCCTGGGTGACTCAGTCGGTTAAGCATCCAGCTTCAGCTCAGGTCATGACCTCACAGTCCGTGAGTTCGAGCCCCGCGTCGGGCTCAGCTCAGAGCCTGGAGCCTGCTTCAGATTCTGTGTCTCCCTCTCTCTCTGCCCCTCTCCCGCTCGCTCTCTGTCTTTGTCTCTCAAAATAAAAACAAAAAAAATTTAAAAATAATCAGTATGAATGTTCCTCAAATAGTTAAAAATAGAAGTACCCTGTGTTCCAGCAATTGCACTATTAGATATTTGCCCAAAGGATATAAAAATACAGATAAGAAGGGGTACATGCACCCCAATGTTTATAGCACCACTATCAACAATAGCCAAATGATTGAGAGAGCCCATATATCCATTGACTGATGAGTGAATAAAGAAGGTGTGTGTGTGAGGTGTGTGTGTGAGGTGTGTGTGTGTGTGTATCCACACATGTATACACACACACATATCTCACACACACACACATATATAATTATATATATATTATGTATATATATAATTCAGCCATCAAAAATAATGAAACCTTGGCATTTTCAACAATGTGGATGGAGGTAGAGTGTATTATACTAAGTGAAATAAGTCAGTCAGGGAAAGACCAATACCATATGACTTCACTCATATGTGGAATTTAAGAAACAAAATAAATGAACATATGGGAGATGTAAAAGAAGAGAGAGTGGAAAACAAACCATAAGAGACTCTTAATGATAGAGAACAAACTGAGGATTGATGGAGGGAGGTTGTTGGGGGATGGGCTAGATGGGTGATATTTATAAAGGACGTCACTTGTTATGATGAGCACTGTGTCTTGTATGTAAATGTTGAATCCCTGAATTCTTCTCCTGAAACCAATATTGCAATATTGAGTGGAATTCAGTAATTCATCATTTACGTTCAATGTCTTAAAAGTTTAATGTGTAGAATTTGTCCTTCAAGTAACATCTTTGTTTCATTAAGATAAAAGTGACATTAAAGTGAAATGCATAAGCATAAACCAAATAAGGAGACTTCAGTGTGGAAAGCAGTTTGGTGATTCCACAAAAAGTTAAATATAGAAATACCATATGATTCAGAAATTCCATTCTGAGGCCTGTACCCAGAAGATTTAAAGGCAGAGAGTCACAGATACCTGTACATCAATATCCATACTAGCATCATTGACCATAGTCAAAGGGTGGGAAAAATCCAATGTCTATTCATGGATGAATGGATAAACAAAATGTAGTTATACATACACTTATACATTCAGTGTAATATTACTCACCCTTAAAAAGGAAGAAAATTCTGACACATGTCACAACATGATTTAACTTTGAAGACATTATGCTAAGTAAAATAAGACAGACAAGAAGGACAGATACTGTATTATTTCCTTTATATGAGGTATGTTGTGTGGTCCAATTCATAGACACAGAATAAATATTGGTTTCCAAGGAGCTGGATAGAGGAGAGAATGGGGAGTTATTGTTTAATGAGTATCGAATTTATTTTGAGGATAATGAAAACTTTCTGGATGTAGATAATGGTGGATACAATGTGGATACATGTTGCAAATGCACTTAATGACACTAAAGTTCTCACTTAAAATGGTAAATTTTATGTTGTTTCTATTTTGCCACAAAGCTTTAAAAACCTTCTGTTTCCTTGTCTGATCATTCACTTGTTTTAACTATTTGGATTTAATCTCTTTCATTATAAGCAACTCCATAGCCTGAGAAGCCATCTTAGGCCTTGGAATCAGACAGACTTTGCTCTGCTGCTTACTAGCTATGTGATTCTTGGCTCATAACTGAACCTCTCTGAACTTCAGTTTTCTCATCTGTAAAGTGGATTTTTAATTTTTACTTTTTAAAAAATAGTTTATTGTCAAGTTGGTTTCCATGTTAACACCCATTGCCCATCCCAACAAGTGCCCTCCCCCATGCCCATCATCCCCCTTCCCCTCTCCCCATCCCCATCTGCCCTCAGTTTGTTCTTGGTATTCAAGAGTCTCTCATGGTTTGCCTCCCTCCCTCTCCCCCACTATTTTTTCCCCTTCTCCTCCCCCACGGTCCTTCGTTAAGTTCCTCCTAATCCTCCTATACGTGCAAACATATGGTATTTGTCCTTCTCTGCCTGACTTATCTCGCTCAGCATAACACCCTCAAGGTCCATCCATATTGCTACACATGGCCAGATTTCATTGTTTCTCATTGCCATGTAGTATTCCATGGTATAGATAAACCATATCTTCTTGATCCATTCGTCTGTTGATGGACACTTAGGCTCTTTCCATTTAACTTTTACTTTTAAGGAGTAGAATCTTTGCTGTGGACAAAATCTAATACAGAAAAAAATCTTGTATGGAACTCAATAAAACGTATAAAAAAACAATGAAGCAGTGGTATATATAAAGGAGGTAAGTACATTTGGTGGGGATGGGAGTGGGAGGAGGATATTCCACTACCCATACACTACCTCCTTCAATCCAAGTGGTTTTCAAGTCATGTTATTCTCTGTTTTAGGGTTCCAGGTAAGAACTACTAGCAATTGTAAGAACTCCCCTACGACCCAGCAATAGCACTACTAAGAATTTATCCAAAGGATACAGGAGTGCTGATTCATAGGGGCAAATGTACCCCGATGTTTATAGCAGTGCTTTCAACAATAGCCAAATTATGGAAAGAGCCTAAATGTCCATCAACTGATGAATGGATAAAGAAGATGTGGTTTATATATACAAAGGAATACTACTTGGCAATAAGGAAGAATGGAATCATGCCATTTGCAGCAACGTGAATGGAACTCGAAGGTATTATGCTGAGTGAAATAAGTCAGTCAGAGAAAGACAGGTATCATATGTTTTCACTCATATGTGGATCTTGAGAAACATTACAGAAGACCATGGGAGAAAGGGGGGGGGAGTTACAAACAGAGAGGGAGGAAGGCAAACCATAAGAGACTCTTAAATACAGAGAACAAACAGGGTTGATGAGGGAGTGAGGAAGAGGAGGGAATGGGCATCGAGGAGGGCACTTGTTGGCATGAGCACTGGGTGTTGTATGTAAGTGATGAATCACAGGAATCTACCCCAAAAACCAAGAGTACACTTTACACACTGTATATTAGCCAATTTGACAATAAATTATATTAAAAAAAAAAAGAATTGTGGCAGCCTCAGAAGGAGAATGTAATAGAACAGAGAGATACGGCTGGAAAATAGGTAGAGGCCATACGTTGAAGAACTAGGGAAGATTTTTAACTTGATCTTCTAATCAATGGCTAGTCACTGCTTAAGCAAAGTCATGACATGAAAAATTTTTAGAAAGATTACTCACTACAGTAGGAAGGTGAGGATTCAAGAGGACAGGCAGAGAAATTAGTTAGGAGGCTGTAACCATACTCCAAGCAAGAGATAGAAGTGACTTGTCTGTATAAGAGAAGTCATTAACACTACAGAATAAATGGATCCCAAGATATAGAAAGAGTCAGACTTGGTGACTTATGGAATGTGGAAGCTTTAAGAGAGAGAAGCATGGTGAATAATAGCTTGGTTTCTGATTTGTGAAGCTGGTATAGAGAATACAAGAGAAAGAAGTAGTTGGGAGTATAAAGGCAGGATAATAAGTTGTTTTTAATGTTAAATATAGGTAACTACACAATAGAGGTCTACACAAAAGTAGAGGAGGTAATTGGCTAAGTAGGTTTTTTTCTGTGATGGAGACATAGTGTTGGGGGTCAACAATATATATTTGGTAGCTGGAATCACAAGAATGGACCAGATTGATCATAGAAAGTGTTGGGGTTTAAAAGGAAAGAATTAAGGTTAAACCCCCAAGGAACAGCAACATTTAAGGAATAGGTGTTATAAGAACTTAAAAGATAACTAAGAACCAAGGGTAGACAGAAAGTGCTGACAAGGAAAGAAACATCTGTTAGATTTGGCTTTATGAAACTTTTAGATAATCTTGATGATGGTGGCAATTTCAGATAAAAGGTAAATGCAGAATTCTAGATTCCAGTGAGTTAAAGAATGGGAAGGGAACTTCCAGTAGTGTAGTGGACTATATATAGTGAGAGGCTTTTTTCACAATGCATTCATTAGATCCTGAATAGAACAAATATTTAATGTACTACTGGACTTAAAAATAAGAGATAAATTTGAGGCACACTCCTTGCTAGCTAGAATGAAGTAACCTCAAACCAGAGGAGATAGCAACAGGAAAGCAGGAAAATGGCTTAGACATGAGAGCAAATGTCACTATCACCACTAAAATGGATCAGGAGACTAACTTTGAGTCAGTATCAAGCTGAATTTGAGGCTGTGGGCATGAAACCAAAGCTTCTACCCAAAAAGGAGCTAAAGTTTTCCAGGTTAGTAGTATACTCTGGCACACACAAACAAAACCAAATATTCTCTAAGGAAAAGTTACTTTAATGTAAACTCCTTGGATTTCCACAGATGAAGACCAATAAAACATGAGCTCACAATAAAAGGTCACAAACACACAAGGACAAAATCATTATGAGTGAGAGTCAACAGATAAAAAGAAAACAGCAGATTTAGACTCCCAAAGACTTCCTTCAGTTATTAGAATAGTCAGGTATAGATTATAAAATACCTGCATATGAACTATTTCATGAAATACAAGATAAAATCCAAAAATGAGTAAGCAATATAATTATATATTTTTTAAATTATATAAATATATAAATAAACATATATAGGCAGATACCAGATATTGAGATAGATAGATGATAGATAGATAGATAGATAGATAGATACTAAATGGAACTTATAATATAGAAAAAAGTTAATTGTTAAAGAAATCAATGTATGTGCTAAACAGCAGATAAAGGAGAGTCAAAATATTAGCAAACTAGAAGATCAATCTAATGAAATTGTATATAAAGCAACAGAGAAAGAAAAATGAAAAAATGTGAAGGGGAAATTTATAGATCTTGATTATGAAGAGAAGCTTTAGTATATATCTCAGAAGAGAATAAAGAAAATAGAAGAGAGGTAATATTTGAAACGATAATAAGAATTTTCTAAACATTATAAGATACATGTATCTATAGATATTAGAAGGAAGAAGTACACAAAGCAAGATAAATAAAAAGAAATGTTCAAATTCAAGATTGTGAAATAAGATGATTCTGATCTCACCTACTCCCATGGACACATATAATCTACAGATTTATATAGAAGAGCTTCCTCTGAAAAACACCTAAAAGCTGGCTGAGTGACTTCTTTGTATTGGGCAAATGAGAAAAGGCCCACATTGAAACAGGTAGGAGAGGCTGGGACATAATCTTGCCACAAACCACACAATGTGACCCACAGTCAGAAGGAGATCAAAAACTTAGAGCTTCTCCCCAAAGAATATAGAGTTTGAACCATATATTGGACACCCACAACTTTGAAGACCTGCATCTGAGAGACGAGTGCCGAAAACATCTAGCTTTAAAAACCAATGGGGCTCATATGCATGATAACCACAAGACTAGTGATCTGAGAAATGGCTATTAAAGGGCTTGCACACTCATATTCACCCACCCTGGGACCCAGTGCAGAAGTGGCTGATTAAGGGGCTCCTGGATTTGTGTGAGAGAGGTTCATTTGCTTACTTTTGAGCATGACTCTAAAGGGTAGGCATATGATTTGACACATTTTAAGGGCCTTCTAGTATTCTCTCCAGGATGATGACTGCTGGTCGCCATTTTTGCACTCTCCCGTTTCTTGCTCCAGCTGAAAAGCATCATCTTAAAAAAAAAAATGCTTTAATTTTATTTATTTATTTATTTATTTATTTATTTATTTATTTATTTAATTTTCCAGTGAGCACCATCTCTATGCTCTTCCTCTTCCTTGCTCCAGACAGTGAAAGCCATCTTTGTGCTCTCTCTCTAACATGCTCCAGAGAGCCAGTGACTTGCAGAGAGGAGTTTTTTCTTATGTAAATTATAGATATTGTTATATTAGTCTCAAGTCTACAATATAATGAACAGCAAATCTATACATTACACAGTGCTCATCACAAGTGGACTCTTAATTCTCTTTATTGATTTCACCCATCCTCCCACCCATCTTCCTTCTGGCAACCACCACTTTGTCCTCTATATTTAAGAGTCTGTTTTTTTGTTTGTCCGTTTTCCCCTTGTTTGTTCATTTGTTTGGTTTCTTAAGTTCCACATATGAGTAAAATAATATAATATTTGTCTTTCTCTGTCTCACTTATTTCTCTTACATACAATCCATGTCCATCCATGTATTGGCAAATGGCAAGTCTTATTTGTATTTATAGATGGGTAATATTCCATAGTACATAATACCACTTTTTTAAAATTTTCAAATAAAAATTAGTTATCATATAGTGTAATAATAATTTCAGGCGTAGAATCCAGTGATTCATACCGTACATATAATATTCAGTGCTCATCAGAGCAAATCCCTTCCCTTATGTTCGTCTGTTTTTTATCTTAAATTCCACATGAGTGGAGTCATGTACTATTTGTCTTTCTCTGGCTAATTTCCCTTAGCATAATACATTCTACTTCCGTCCACATTGTTGCAAATGTCAAGATTTCATTCTTTTTGATCGCCAAGTAATATTTCATTGTATATATGTACCACATCTTCTTTATTCATTCATCAGTTGATGGACATTTGGGATATTTCCATACTTTGGCTATTGTCAATAGAGCTGTTATAAACATTGGGGTGTATGTGTCCTTTTGAAACAGCACTCCTGTATTCTTTTGATAAATAATAAATACCTAGTAGTGCAATTGCTGGGTTGTAGGGTAGTTCTATTTTTAATTTTTTGAGGAACCTCCATACTGTTTTCCAGAGTGGCTGCACCAGTTTGCATTCCCACCAGCAGTACAAAAGTGTTCCTCTTTCTCCACATCCTCATCAGCATCTGTTGTTGCCTGAGTTGTTAATTTTAGCCATATCCCATTGTGGTTTTGATTCGTATTTCACTGATGAGTGATGTTCAGCATTTTTTCATGTGTATGTTAGCCATCTGGATATCTTTGGGAAAGTGTCTATTCATGTCTTTTGCCCATTTCTTCACTGGATTATTTGGTGTGCGTGCGTGCGTGCGTGTGTGTGTGTGTGTGTGTGTGTTGAGTTTGATAAGTTCTCTATAGATTTTGGATACTAACCCTTTATCTGATATGTCATTTGCAAATATCTTCTCCCGTTCCGTCAGTTGCCTTTTAGTTTTGTTGATTGTTTCCATGCTATGAAGAAGCTTTTTACCTTGATGATGTCCCAATAGTTCATTTTTGTTTTTGTTTCCCTTACCTCCCCGAGACATATTGAGTAAGTAGTTGCTGAGGCCGAGGTCAAAGAGGTTTTTGCCTGCTTTCTCTTCTAGGATTTTGATGGCTTCCTGTCTTACATTTGGGTCTTCACCCATTTTGAGTTTAATTGTGTATGTTTTAAGAAAGTGGCTCAGGTTCATTCTTCTGCATGTTGCTGTCCAGTTTTCCCAGCACCATTTGCTGACATTTCATACTCTTTCCTGCTTTGTCACAGATGAGTTTGTCATAGTTTGTGTGTCCATTTCTGGGTTCTCTAATCTGTTCCGTTGACCTATGTGTTTGTTTTTGGGCCTGTACCATACTGCCTTGATGATTACAGCTTTGTATACATCTTGAAATCCAGAATTGTGATGCTTCCAGTTTCAGTTTTCCTTTTAAGGCTTGTTTTGGCTTTTTGGGGTATTTTCTGATTCCATACAAATTTTAGGATTATTTGTTCTAGCTCTGTGAAGAATTCTGGTGTTATTTTGATAGGGATTGCATTGAATATGTAGATTGATTTGGGTAGTATCAACATTTTAACAACATTTGTTCTTCCAATTCATGGGCATGGAACTTTTTTTTTTTAATCCATTCATCTGTGGATGGAGACTTGAGGTTCTTTCATATCTTGGCTCTTGTAAATAATGCTGCAATAAACATAGGGGTACATATTTTTTTTTCAAATTAGTGTTTTCATTTTCTTGGGTAAATACCTGGTAGTGGAATTACTGGATCATACGGTAGTTATATTTTCAATTTTTTGAGAAAACTCTATGCTCTTTTCATCAGTGGCTGCATTAGTTTGCATTCCCACCAACAGGATGCTAGGGTTCCTGTTTCTCCACACTTTTGTCAGCTCTTGTTATTTCTTGTCCTTCTGATTCTAGACATTCTGACAGGTGTAAGGTGATATCTTATTGTGATTTTGATTTATATCTCCTTGATTATTAGTAATGCTGAACATCTCCATATATCTGTTGACCATTTGTATGTCTTCTTAAGAAAAATGTCTATTCAAGTCCGCTGCCCATTTTTAAAATCACATTATTTGTTTTTGGTGTTTTTTTTTTTGTGTGTGTGTGCTAAGTTTTATACATTCGATATACATTTTGGATATTAACTCCTTGTCAGATATATCATTTGAAAATACCTTCGCTCATTTAGTCTGTTGCTTTCCCACTTTTGCTGGTTTCTTTCACATTGCTAAAGATTTTATTTTGGTGTAGTCCTAATAGTTTAATTTTGTTTTGCTTTCCTTTGCCTAATAAAACGTATCTAGGAAAATATTTCTAAGGCCAATGTCAAAGAAACTACTGCCTATGTTTTCTATTGGGAGTTTTATACTTTCAGGTCTCACATTTAGATCTTTAATCCATTTTGAGTTTATTTTTGTGTATGGTATAAGAAAGTGGTCCAGTTTCATTCCTTTGCATATATTCTCCGGTTTTCTGAGTGTTATTGTTTGAAGAGACTGTCTTTTTTGCACTGTATATTCTTGCATCCTACACCATAGATTAATTGACCATATAAGTGTGAGTTTATTTCTGGACTCTCTGTGTTCTGTTGATTTATGTGTCTATTTTTGTGCCAGTATCTTACCATTTGCTGACTACAGCTTTGTAGTATATCTTAAATTCCAGGATTGTAATACCTCCAGTTTGTTCTTTCTCAAGATTTCTTTGGCTATTTCGGGTCTTTTGTGGTTACATAAAAATTTTAGGATTATTTGTTCTAGCTCTGTGAAAAAAGCTGTTGGTATTTTGATAGGGATTGCATTAAATGCGTAGATTGCTTTAAGTAGTATGGACATTTTAGCACAATTGGTTCTCTCAGTTCATGAGCATGGGATCTTTCCATTTATTTTGTGTCATCTTCAGTTTCTTTTATCAATGTTTTATAGTTTTCAAAGTAGAGGTTTTTCACCACCTTGTTAAACTTATTCCTACATATTTTATTATTTTTTTATTTAAAAATTTTAATGTCTTTATTTTATTTTGGGAGACAGAGACAGAGAGCGAGCGGGGGAGGGGCAGAGAGAGAGGGAGACAAAGGATCTGAAGCAGGCTCCAGAGCCCTACGCAGGGCTCAAACCCACGGACTGTGAGATCATGACCTGAGCTGAAGTCGGATGCTTAAATGACTGAGCCACCCAGGCGCCCCCATGTTTTATTATTTTTAGTCCAACTCTACTTGAGGTTGTTTTCCAAATTTCTCTTTTTGATACTTCTTATTAGTGTATAAGACTGTAACCAATTTCTGTATATTAACTTTGTATTCTGTGACTTTACTGAATTCACTTATCAGTTCAACCAGTCTTTTAGTGGAATATTTGGATTTTTAAATATATAGTATTAAGCCTTCTGCAAGTAGTGGTAATTTTGCTTCTTCCTTACCAGTTTGAATGCCTTTTATTTCCTTTTCCTGACTGATTGCTGTAGTTAGGATTTTCAGTACTATGTTTAATAAAAATGATGACTGTGGATATCCCCATCTTGTTACTGACCTTAGGAGAAAAGTTTTGTTTTTTTCTTACTGAGTATGGCGTTAGTTGTGAATTTTTTATATATGGCCTATCTGTTGAGATATGTTTTCCCTAAACTCACTTTGTTGAGACTTTTTATAAATAATGCAGATTGTACTTTGTTAAAAACTTTTCTGTGTTTATTTATCCCTTCTCTTGTTGATGTATCATGTTGACTGACTTGCAGTTATTGAACCATCCTTGTGTTCCTGGAATAAAACCAAATTGAGTGTGGTGAATGACTTTTTAAAATATATTGCTGAATTAGGTTTGCTAGTATTTTGTTGAGTATTTTAGCATCTATGTTCATCAGAGATATTGACCTGTAGTTCTCTTTTCCTGTAGTGTTTTTATCTGGTTTTGGTATTAGGGTAATGCTAGCCTCATAGAATGAATTTGGAAGCTTTTATTCCTCTTCTATTTTTTGGAATTATTTGAGAAGAATAGATAGTAACTCTTCTTCAAGTGTTTGTATAGTTCATCTGTGAAGCCATCTGGTCCCAGACTTTTGTTTGTTGGGATTTTTTTTATTATGGATTCAATTTCATTGCGAGTAATCAGTCTATTCAAGTTTTCTATTTCTTCCTGCTTCAGCTTTGGAAGGTTATATGTTTCCAGGTATTTATCCATTTCTTCCAGGTTGTCCAATTCGTTGCATATACATTTTCATAATATTCTCTTCTAAACTTTTGTATTTCTATGGCATCAGTTGTTATACTCCTCCTTTATTTATGATTTTATTTGAATCCCCTTTTTTTTCTTGTTCTAAAATAATGTTTTGGGGCACCTGGGTAGCTCAGTCGGTTAAGAGTCTAACTCTTGACTTCAGCTTAGGTCATGATCTCATGGTTCATGGGTTTGAGCCCCACATCAGGCTCTGTGCTGACAGCTCAGACCCTGGAGCTTGCTTGATTCAGATTCTGTGTCTCCCTCTTTCTCTGTCCCTCCCCTGCACATGCTGTCTCTTTCTCACTCTCATAAATAAATATTCATTTAAAAATAAATAAAATAATGTTTTATTTATTTTGAGAGAGAGAGAGAGTACAAGCAATGGAGGGGCAGAGAAAAAAAGAGAGAGAATTGTAAACAGACTCCATGCTGCCAGCACAAAGCATGTGGGGCTTGTACTCACAAACTATGAGATCATGACTTGAGCTGAAATCAAGGTTTGGACACTTAGCCAACTGAGTCACCCAAACACCCCATATCTTTCTTTTATTCTTGATAAGTCTGGTTAAAGGCTTAACAATTTTGTTGATCTTTAAAAAAAAAAACCATCACCTGGCTTTATTGTTTATATATACATTGTGTGTATATATAGTTATAGTTATAGTTAGTTTGTATATATATAGTTATTGTTATGTATAATTATATATATTGTTATATATATGTTTATTAAATATATTTTTCATTTATTTATGCTCTAATCTTTATTATTTCATTCCTTCTACTGACTTTGGGCTTTGTTTGTTCATTTTTTTCTAGCTTCATCATGTGTAATGTTGGGTTTTTTATTTGAAATTTTTCTTGTTTCTTGAGCTAGACCTGTATCGGTATAAACTTTCTTCTTAGAATAGCTTTTGTTGCATGCCAAAGATTTTGAACTATTGCTTTTTCATTTTAATTTGTCTACATGTATTTTTAAATTTTCTGTTAAATATCTTGCTTGGCACACTCATTGTTTAGTAACATGTTGCTTAGCCTACATGTATTTGTGTTTTTTCCTGATTTTTTCTTGTAATTGACTTCTAGTTTCATACTGTTTTTGTTGGAAAAGAGGCACGAAGTGATTGAGCTCCCAGTTGAATTGGCTTTCCTTTATAGGGCAGGGCAGGTTCAGTTGGCAGATTATGTCCAGAGCCAAACTGAGATGGCATATTTTGTCCAGAATGTGACTGAGCTGGTAGATTGTTGTGCCTGGAACTCAGTTAAGCTGGCAGTTTTGCTTAGAGGCCAACTAAGTTGGCAGAAAGGTCTGCTCAGACACAAGCCCCTAGTCTTTCAGGCCACAGTTCCCTGGGTAGAAAGACCCAGTAAGACTTCACAGGAATTAGTGGTTGTGTACACGAAGTCTTATGGGCAGGACTCAGTACTGCTAATATATTAAGTTAAATATTTGCGTTATTTTCTGTAAATTAAGGCTATTGGTAATGGGGAACTCAAAGGACAAAAGGCTGCAAAAATTGGTGAGTATGGGTCAATTATTTAAAGGCTGTTAGAGTACTCAACACCTCAAGAAGACTCTGCTAATAGGATAAGTTGGTCACAGAACAGTTTAAATTGGTAGTAGGTCACCCACCAACCTCAAGAAAACTTCTGTGCAATGAGGTACACTATAAAGCATGCATAGCCCCCAATCTTTCAGCACATACCTTTTAGATATCAGTTTGGCTCTAAGAAATCTAAAGGCTTAGCTAATGAGATCCTTAAATTCTAAAGACTCAAGCATACTACCTTCCGTCACATGTGGTTATTTTATGTCTAAGAATAATCATCCTAGAAGTTGCAGATATTTGGATAATTTTTTAAAATAACTTAAAATTGTAGTGGTCATTATGAGTGATGTTCCAATTAGATAATACTGTTCACTTAAGAAATGCACCTGAAAGTAAGAGTTCCCAAGTTAAATAAACAAAATGGGATGTCTATTGTAATTAGCATTTAGAAGTTTCCAAAAGACTTCAGGTTTTCCAAAATATACTCACTGAGATATCTGTTACAAGGCTAATTAAAAATGCAAGACTTTTGAATGCTGAGAACAAACTCAGGACTGGTGGGGGTGGGGGGAAGGGGTAGGGGTGATGGGCATGGAGGGGGGGACTTGTGGGGATTAGCACTGGGTGTTATCTGGAAAACAACTTGACAATAAACTATTTTTTAAAAAATGAAAGAAATGCCTAAGACAGAAGACTGTTAAGATGATGTGACTCCTACCATTCTTTCCTATCTTTCTTTATCCGAGTACTCACAGTCTACAGATTTTCAGTTTAAAATGCCTTTCCACACTGAAAAGACAGTTACCTTTTAAAATAAAATGGGTTGAGGTTACAGGTGATCTTCCTCAGATATCTTTCACTCTTAGGTCAAAGACTATGGGCCACAGTAAAAAAAAAAAAAAAAACACCTTAAACCTAAGGGGAATCCTCAAATTAAAAAAAAACATAGTATAATAGGATAAAATAGTCCGAAAGGGAAAGGATAGGGCCTGAGGTCCCTGGGTAGGGAAAAACACAAATTTTGGAACAATACTGGGAGTGTCTGACTATCGCAAACCCCCTCAGGCTGAAGATTTCTCTTAAGAATGTAACAGACCCTGCCTACCCCCCCACCCTCAGGAATTTGACCAAAGACTACTATGGTCATAAGCCACCACTCATACACTGGAAACGAGCCAATCAGGAATGGACAACCCAACACCTAGATCTCTCAAGCCAATAAGGGTAGAACCTGAGAAGGAACAAGGGGGAAGGGATGGGGGAGCACGTACCAGAACCTTATAAAACAAGGACCCTTGCCTATAGTCCTTGGGTATTCACTTTTGAATGTCCCCTCTCTGTAAAGACAGCTTTCCTACTATTCTTACTTTCTAATCTTATACTCTAATAAACTTTTCCCTGCTGCTAATTTTGTGTCCACCTCTTCATTCTTTGATGCGGTAAGACAACAAGCCCCAAGTTTTGAGGTAAAACATCCTGCAACAATAGATTACCTCCTAAGCCTAGTTGAGGGAGGGAAATAAAAATTCATGTTATCACTTCCTTTCCAAATCCATGCCCATTGGATATCAATCCCTTTTTCCTGGAAATAGCTTTTTATTCTTGCTCCTTTTATTTTACATGCTAAGAGCATGGTTTGACTTTCTGCCTGCCTGTGACATGAATATTGTCAGACAATTTGGTTGTCTTTGAGAGTGTCTCTAAATCCTGTAAAAATAGTATCTTTTATGCCCATTTTGAGGATGTCTTGGGTACATGAGGCTGTTTAAGACCACCAGAAATCTTTACTGTTTGTCTGGCTAAAACTAGCAAGATATTTTTTAAAGACTTAATACTTCTGCAATCAGAAATTTGATGACTTGGCCACATTTAGAGCTCATATTCAAATCCTGATAAAATTTGTTCAGGTTTTCCCCCTAAGCTAAATATACACAAAAGAAAAGAAGACTTTCTCACAGGTGGATCAATGTGTCAGTTCTTTAATATTGTTTAGGCAGCAACCCAGTTCTTTGAAAAACTAAAATTAGCTGTCCTTGTTTTACAAATCTAGTCTTTATAGGACCAGAAGTATGGTTCCAAAAACAATTCAAAGACCAGTACTTTTTACCCGTTCCAAAATTTCATTTATCTATCTCAAAAGGCTTTAAGCACTGTAAAAATTCTGGCTTTAAGAAAACAAAAGTTCTAGGAAGTGCTTGCATTTTTTTCCCCTGTGCCTTTACAATGTAAACATAGTGTTTTGCCTGGTGTTCTCCAGGAATTCTTCATCTAGTCCATCTTTTTAAAATGCAAATTCCAGTGAGATAATTCTTATCAAGTAAAAATAAGTGGGAAAAGACATTTAAAACTTAGCTTGCTGAGGACAGACATAAATCTCAAGTGTATTCTCCACAAATATTAAAAGTAAGCTTTAGCCATCTAGACCAATAACCTTAACTTATTCCATCAATCAGAAAAACAAAAATTAGATCCAGGGTTTTTTTTGAAGTTTTTTTTTGTTTTTTTTTTGAGAGAGAGACAGCATGGGAGGGTCAGAGAGAGAGGGAGAGAGAGAATCCCAATCAGACTCCACACTGTCAATGCAGAGCTCCATGTGGGACTCAAATTCATGAACAGTGAGATCATGACATTAACTGAAAGGAAGAGTTAGACACTTAGCCAACTGAGCCACCCAGGAGATGCCCCCCCAATCTAGTTTTTATAACCAGTAAATTTTATATCTATTCATCGAAGTCATTTTAATTTTTTAAATGTTTGTTTATTTTTGAGGGAAAGAGAGAGGACGAGTAGGGAAGGGGCAGAAGCTTAACTGACTGAGCCATCCAGACACTCCAGTACTTTTAAAACAGAAATATAAATCTACATGTATCTATATTTTGACATGTGTTTATATATGTGTTATAAACGCGTTTCAACCTCTGGATGGTATTGTTAAAATTGATTTGTAATGTTGTGCCCGAATCGTGAGTCCCCAGAGACCACCAAGGAGCTGACACTGATGCAAGTACATAAGGGTCTTTATTACAAGCTCGAGCAGGGGCTCACCCATCAACTGGCTCAGCGGCACCAGGGTGAAGCCCCGAACAATAACGAGCAGGTTTATGGGGTAAGGGACGGGGGTGTTACAGTGCACATGTTGTACGTATAGCATCATCACATAAGCACCAATCATAATTTTAAAGCATCCATGGTAAAAGTTTTGACCATTCAGTATCTGGGAGATGTTCGTTACTTTTGGCAGGACCCAATCATGACCTTTGAGAATCCTTTGAAAATGACCAATTATGAGGTGAGTTCAAAGGGCCCACGTGGGGTTTTAGGCAAGCGGTGGGTAATTAACTAGTTTGTAAAAGTAACTATCTATAATCTTCAATCCCTGACTCGGACCACAGGAATGTTTTTAACTTCTTTTGATTGGCTGATCTGAGGGTGGTCTGAGGGTGGCTTCAGCCTTGAGCAGTCTGAGGCTTTTCCTGGAACTGGGGTTACGTGCAGCCCGAGGTTGCTCTTAATGGAGACCTTAATCTCTAAATGACGTTACTTACGTTCCTCAGTAAAAGAGCTCTATTTAGTTGGTTTTACAGCAAGTACTTATAATGATTGAGCATTCTAAAACTCAAAGAGATAAAAACCAACCTGAATGCTTTTCAAGTTTACATGGTCTAAAAAATTATTTGATATAAATACTATTCTGAGGGACGCCTTGGTGGCTCAGTGGGTTAAGCAACCAACTTCAGCTCAGATCATGTTCTTGGGTGGTTTGTGAGTTCGAGCTGTGCCTTGGGCTCTGAGTTGACATTTCAGAGCCTGGAGCCTGCTTGGGATTCTGTGTCTCCCTCCCTCTCTCTCTCTCTCTCTCTCAAAAATTAGCGTTAAAAATTTTTAAAAAGTACTGCTTTGAGATTGATGGTTTAATTAAAATAGACATGTCTTTTGGAGTTATGACCATCAAATAAAATACAAACAACTAACTTTTATTCTACCTGAGCTTATTAAATTCTTGTATCTGTTACAATTTGTCAGCAAGCATGACTTAAAACGATAATTTATTTTATCTGTCTCATGAAGTTTACAAATAGATTAACGGGTGCCTGGGTGGCTCAGTCGATTAAATGTCCAACTTTGGCTCAGGTCACTAACTCATGGCTTGTGAGTTTCAGTCCTGTGTTGGACTCTGTGCTGACAGCTCAGAGCCTAGAGCCTGCTTCAGATTCTGTGTTTCCCTCTCTCTCTGCCCCTCATCCACTCTGTCTCTCTCTCTCCCTCAAGAATAAATAAGCATTAAACATTTTTTTAAAAAGAACAAATCCATTGAATAGATAAAAAGATTTGTAGATAAACTTTTAAATAGCTTCTGAAATTTTTAGAGACCTAAAATTTTGACGTTTTGCCAGGTCAAATGATATATTGGGTTGAATTTATTGTATATCTAATTATTTTCCAAATAAGATAAAATACCAAAATTTTGATTACTAAACATAGTGTATCTACTTTGTCTTATTTATAGAGAAACTAAAGAGAAAGATAAATCTGTGAGTAAATATGTTTGCTTTATTTAAAGAATATAGTATGAAAAAACACATTTCTAAATTTTTTTTTTAATGTTTTATTTATTTCTAGGAGAGAGAGACATCGCAAGCAGGGAAGGGTCAGAGAGAGAGGGAGTCACAGACTGAAACAGGCTCCAGGCTCCGAGCTGGCAGTCAGCACAGAGCCCGACGCGGGGCTCGAACCCACGAACCGCGAGATCATGACCTAAGCGAAAGTCGGACGCTTAACCGACTAAGCCACCCAGGCGCCCCCACATTTCTAAAATTTTTTAAATGTATTCATAAAGTTACAACTAAACTTGCTGATATGACAGAAAATTCACAATTACTGTCTACTTAGTTTTTACTAGAAATTAAGGTTTCTAAGTATTAAGAATTCTAAAATGTAGGGGCACCTGGGTAGCTCAGTTGGTTAAATAGCTGACTCTTGACTAAGGTTATGATATCACAGTGTGTGAAATCGAGTCCTGTGTTGTCGAACTCTGTGCTAACAGTGTGGAACCTGGTTGGGATTTTCTCTCTCTCCCTCTGCCCCTCCCCAGCTCTCTCTCTCAAAATAAATAAGTAAACAAAAAACGTCTTTAAAAACGAGTTCTAAAATATATTTAAGATTGCTGGAAATAACAAAGGAAACAACTCCGTATGCAAGAAAGTTAAGATATGTGTTTTTGGTAAGAAATGCATGAGGAATGGGAACACATTTTTGTTGAGGGAAAATAAAATAATTTTCTCCTAAAATTCTACTACTTGTTTATAGAGAGGGAAAACAGGACAAAATATAAATTTTAAAAAAAAGTAGTAGAAAGTTTCTAAAAAGGGAAGCTTTGGTAAAGAATTTTATAAGTGGTCAGAATTGATGATTGAGATAAATGTTTTAATAAATGTATATGGACTAATTTGTTCAATCTAAACTCATAAAGTGACTGAATATATATATATATATATATTTTTTTAAAAGACCAATCTATATGATGCCTACAAGAGACTCACTTCAGATGTAAGGACACACAGACTTAAAGTGAAGTTATAGAAAAAGATATTCCATGTAAATAGACAAGAAGAGAAAGCTACCTATGTTCATGTCAGCCAAAATAGACTTTATTTTTTAATAGATTATTGTCGAGTTGGTTTCCATATAACAACCAGTCCTCATGCCCACAGGTGCCCTCCTCCATGCTCATCACTCCACTTCCCCTCCCAACACACCCTAGAGTCCAGTTTGTACTCAGCACTCAAGAGTCTCTCAAGCTTTCCCTCCCTCCCTCTCCACCAATATTTCCCCTTCTTCTCCCCCACAGTCCTCTCTTAAGATCCTCCTAATCCCCCTATACGTGCAAACATATGGTAGCTGTCCTTCTCTGCCTAATTTCTCTCACCCCAACACCTTCAAGTTCCATCCATGTTGCTACACATGGCCAATTTCATTCTTTCTTATTGCCATGAAGTATTCCATCATATAGATAAACCGCATCGTCTTGATCCATTCGTCCCTTGACACTTAGGCTCTTTCCATGTTTTGGTTATTGTTGAGAGTGCTGCTATAAACATTGGGGTACATGTGCCCCTATGCATCAGCACTCCTGCATCACTTGGATAAATTTCTAGCAGTGCTACTGCTGGGACATAGGGGAGTTCTACTGTTAATTTTTTGAGGAACCTCCACACTGTTTTCCAGAGGGGCTGCACCAGTTTGCATTCCCACCAATAGTGTAGGAGGGTGCCCGTTTCTCCACATCCTCCCCAGCATCTATAATCCTCAGATTTGTTCATTTTAGCCACTCTGATCTGAATGAGGTAGTATCGCAGTGTGGTTTTGATTTGTATTTCCCTGATGAGGAGGGATGTAGAGCATCGTTTCATGTGTCCGTTGACCATCTGATTGTCCACTTGGGAAAAGTGTTCATATCTTCTGCCCATTTCGTCACTGGATTGTTTTTTATTTTTTTATTTTTTGTTTCTGTTTTTTTTTTTTTTGTTTTGTTTTTTAGGGGGGTGGTGTTTAGAGTTTAGTGAGTTCCTTATAGATTTTGGATACTAGCTCTTTATCTGATATGTCATTTACAACTATCTTTTCCCATTCCATTGGTTGCCTATTAATTTTCTTGATTGTTTCCTTTGCCGTGCAGAAGCTTATAATCTTGATGAGGTCCCAATAGTTCATATTTCCTCTTGATTCCCTTGCCTTTGCGAATGTGTCAAGTAAGAAGTTGCTGCGGTGGAGGCCAAGGAGGTTGTTTCCTGCTTTCTCCTCTAGTGTTTTGATGGTTTCCTGTCTCACGTTCAGGTCCTTTATCCATTTTGAGTTTATTTTTGTGCATGGTGTGAGAAAATGATCTAGTTTCATTCTTCTGCATGTTGCTGTCCAGTTCTCCCAGCACCATCTGTTAAAGAGGCTATCTTTTTTCCATTGGATACTCTTTCCGGCTTTGTCAAAGATTCGATGGCTATACACTTTTGGGTCCACTTCTGAGTTCTCAATTCTGTTCCATTGGTCTATGTGTCTGTTCTTCTGCCAATACCATACTGTCTTGATGATGACAGCTTTGTAGTAGAGGCTAAAGTCTGGTATGGTGATGCCTCTCGTTTTGGTTTTCTTCTTCAATATTACTTTGGCTATTCAGGGTCTTTTGCGGTTCAACTCAAATTTTAGGATCGTTTCTTTTAGTTTTGATGAGTATGCTGGTGCAATTTTGATTGGGATTGAATTGAATGTGTAGAATGCTTTGGGTAGTAATAACATTTTAACTGTATTTTGAATATATTGAATATATATTGAATTTCCATTTCTTTGTGTCTTCTTCAATTTCCTTCATAAGTTTTCTATAATTTTCATCATACAGATCTCTTGTATCTTTGGTTACCTTTATTTCTAGTTATTTTATGTTTTTTTGTGCAATTGTGAATGGGATGAGTTTCTTGATTTCTCTTTCTGTTACTTCATTGTTGGTGCATAAAAATGCAACCGATTTCTGTACATTGGTGTTGTACTCTGCAACATTGCTGATTTCATGGATCAGCTCTAGTAGGCTTCTGGAGGAGTCTGTCAGCTTTTCTATGTAGAGTATCATGTCGTCTGCAAAAAGTGACTTTTACTTCTTCTTTGTCAATTCTGATGCCTTTTCTTTCCTTTTATTGTCTGATGGCTGATGCTAGGACTTCCAGCACTATGGTAAACAACAGTGGTGAAAGTGGACATCCCTGTCGTGTTCCTGATCTCAGGGGGAAAGCTCTGAGTTTTTCCCCATTGAGGATGATGTGAGCCGAGGGCTTCTCATAGTTGGCTTTTATGATGTTTAAGTAGGTTCCTTCTATCCCAACTTTCTCGAAGGTGTTTATGAAGAAGGGATGCTGTATTTTGTCAAAAGCTTTTTCTGCATCTATCGACAGGATCATATGGTTTTTATCTTTTCTTTTGTTGATATGATGTATCACATTGATTAGTTTGTGTATATTGAACCGGTCCTGTAACCCAGGAATGAATCCCACTTGATCTTGGTGGATCATTATTTTTTATTTTAAGGTTTTCTCTTCATCATTGATTTTATTTTTTTTTATTATTTTTTTTTTTACAAATAGTTTATTGTCAAATTAGTTTCCACATAACACCCAGTGCCCATCCCCACAAGTGCCCTCCTCCATGCCCACCCCCCTCCCCCCCACATCCACCAGTCCTCAGTTTTTGTCAGCATTCAAGAGTCTCTCATGGTTTGCCTCTCCCCCTTTCCCCCACCATTTCCCCCTTCTTCTCCCTCTTGGTCCTCTGTTAAGTTCCTCCTAATCCTCCTATACGTGCACATATATGATATTTGTCCTTCTCTGCCTGACTTATTTCGCTCAGCATAACACCCTCAAGGTCCATCCATGTGGCTACACATGGCCAGATTTCATTGTTTCTCATTGCCATGTAGTATTCCATGGTATAGATAAACCACATCTTCTTGATCCACTCATCTGTTGATGGACACTTAGGCTCTTTCCAGATTTTAGCTATTGTGGAGAGTGCTGCTATGAACATTGGGGTACATGTGCTCCTATGCATCAACATTTCTGTATCTCTTGGGTAAATTCCTAGCAGTGCTATTGCTGGGTCATAGGGGAGTTCTATTGTTAGTTTCCTTAGGAACCTCCACACTGTTTTCCAGAGGGGCTGTACCAGTTCACATTCCCACCAACAGTGTAGGAGGGTGCCCGTTTCTCCACATCCTCGCCAGCATCTAGAGTTCTCTGATTGGCTCATTTTAGCCACTCTGACTGGCGTGAGGTGATATCTCAGTGCGGTTTTGATTTGTATTTCCCTGATGAGGAGCGATGCTGAGCATCGTTTCATGTGTCTGTTGGCCATCTGGATGTCCTCTTTGGAGAAGTGTCTGTTCATATCTTCTGCCCATTTCTTCACTGGGTTGTTTGTTTTTCGGGCATGTAGTTTGGTGAGTTCTTTGTAGATTCTGGATATCAACCCTTTATCTGATATGTCATTTGCAACTATCTTTTCCCATTCGGTTGGTTGCCTATTAATTTTCTGGGTTGTTTCCTTGGCTGTGCAGAAGCTTTTAATCTTGAGGAGGTCCCAACAGTTTATTTTGCTCTTAATTCCCTTGCTTTTGGGGATGTGTCAAGTAAGAAGTTGCTGCGGTGGAGGTCAAGGAGGTTGTTTCCTGCTTTCTCCTCTAGGGTGTTCATAGTTTCCTGTCTCACGTTCAGGTCCTTTATCCATTTTGAGTTTATTTTTGTGCATGGTGTGAGAAAATGATCTAGTTTCATTCTTCTGCATGTTGCTGTCCAGGTCTCCCAACACCATCTGTTAAAAAGGCTGTCTTTTTTCCATCGGATATTCTTTCCTGCTTTGTCAAAGATGAGTTAGCTGTACACTTTTGGGTCCACTTCTGAGTTCTCAATTCTGTTCCATTGGTCTATGTGTCTGTTTTTGTGCCAATACCATACTGTCTTGATGATGACAGCTTTGTAGTAGAGGCTAAAGTCTGGGATGGTGATCCCTCCCGTTTTGGTTTTATTTTTCAGGATTACTTTGGCTATTCGGGGTCTTTTGTGGTTCCATACAAATTTTTGGATAGTTTGCTCTAGTTTTGAGAAGTATGCTGGTGCAATTTTGATTGGAATTGCATTGAATATGTAGAGTGCCTTAGGTAGTCATGACATCTTAACTATATTTATTCTTCCTATCCATGAGCATGGAATGTTTTTCCATTTCTTTGTGTCTTCTTCCATTTCCTTCATAAGTTTTCTATAGTTTTCATCATACAGATCTCTTGTATCCTTGGTTAGGTTTATTCCGAGGTATTTTATGGTTTTTTGTGCCATTGTGAATGGGATCCGTTTCTTGATTTCTCTTTCTGTTGCTTCATTGTTGGTGTATAAAAATGCAACGATTTCTGTACGTTGATTTTGTACCCTGCAACTTTGCTGAATTCTTGGATCAGTTCTAGTAGGCTTCTGGTGGAGTCTGTCGGGTTTTCTGTGTAGAGTATCATGTCATCTGCGAAGAGTGAAAGTGTGACTTCCTCTTTGCCAATTCTGATGCCTTTGATTTCCTTTTGGTGTCTGATGGCTGATGCTAGGACTTCCAGCACTATGTTAAACAGCAGTGGTGAGAGTGGGCATCCCTGTCGTGTTCCTGATCTCAGGGGGAAAGCTCTCAGTTTTTCCCGTTGAGGATGATGTTAGCTGAAGGCTTCTCATAGATGGCTTTGATGATGTTTAAGTAGGTTCCTTCTATCCCAACTTTCTCGAGAGTCTTTATTAAGAAGGGATGCTGTATTTTGTCAAATGCTTTTTCTGCATCTATTGACAGGATCATATGATTTTTATCTTTTCTTTTATTGATATGATGTATCACATTGATTGATTTGCGAATGTTGAACCAGCCCTGTAACCCAGGAATGAATCCCACTTGATCTTGGTGGATGATTCTTTTGATATGCTGCTGGATTCGATTTGCAAGTATCTTGTTGAGAAATTTTGCATCCGTATTCATCAAGGATATTGGCCTGTAGTTCTCTTTTTTTGCTGGATCTCTGTCTGCCTTGGGAATCAGTGTGATGCTGGCTTCATAAAATGAGTCCGGGAGTTTTCCTTCGCTTTCCATTTTTTGGAATAACTTGAGAAGAATTGGGATTAATTCTGTTTTAAATGTCTGGTAGGACTCCCCAGGGAAGCTATCAGGTCCAGGGCTCTTATTTGTTGGGAGATTTTTGATCACTGATTCAATTTCTTCACTCGTTATGGGTCTGTTCAGGTTTTCTATTTCTTCCCGGGTGCATTTTGGTAGTGAGTGTGTGTTTAGGAATGTGTCCATTTCTTCTAAGTTGTCCAATTTGTTGGCATATAATTTTTCATAGTATTCCCTGATAATTGCTTGTATTTCTGAGGGGTTGGTTGTAATAAGTCCATTTTCATTCATAATTTTGTCTATTTGGGTGCTCTCTCTTTTCTTTTGGATAAGTCTGGCTAGAGGTTTGTCAATTTTGTTTACTTTTTCAAAAAACCAACTCTTGGTTTCATTGATCTGTTCAATTGTTTCTTTGCTCTCTATGTTGTTTATTTCTGCTCTAATTTTTACTATTTCTCTTCTTCTACTGGGTTTAGGGCATTCTTGTTGCTCTGCCTCTAGTTCCTTTAGGTGAGCTGTTAGATTTTGGACTTGCGCTTTCTCTAATCTCTTGAAATAGGCCTGGAGAGCAATGTACTTTCCTCTTAGGACTGCCTTTGCCGCATCCCATAGATTTTGAACTGTTGTGTTTTCATTTTCATTTGTTTCCATATATTTTTTAATTTCATCTCTAATTGCCTGATTGGCCCATTCATTCTTTAGAAGGGTGCTCTTTAACCTCCATGTTTTTGGAAGTTTTCCAGACTTCTTCCTGTAATTGATTTCAAGTTTCAAAGCATTGTGATCTGACAGTGTGCATGGTATGATCTGTATTCTTTTATATTTATTGAGGGCTGCTTTATGTCCCAGTATGTGATCTATCTTGGATAATGTGCCATGTGCACTTGAGAAGAAAGTAAATTCCCTGGCCTCAGGATGTAAAGTTCGAAATATATCCTTCAGGTCCATCTGGTCCAGTGTGTCTTTCAAGTCCATTATTTCTTTAGTGATTTTCTGTCTGGTTGACCTATCCATTGCTGTAAGCGGAGTATTAAAGTCCCCTGCTATTAGCACATTCTTATCTATAAGCTTGATTCTGTTTGTGATTAATTGTTTTAGATATTTAGGTGCTCCCATATTCGGTGCGTAGACATTTATGATTGCTAGTTCTTCCTGATGGATGGACCCTGTAATTATTATGTAGTGCCCTTCTTCATCTCTTGTGATTGTCTTTAATTTAAAGTCCAGTTTGTCTGATATAAGTATCGCTACTCCAGCTTTCTTTTGATTTCCTGTAGCATGATATATATTTCTCCATCCCCTTACTTTTAATCTGAAGGTATCTTCCCGTCTAAAATGAGTTTCTTGTAGACAGCATATAGATGGATTTTGTGTTTTAATCCATTCTGCTACCCTATGTCTTTTGATTGGAGCATTCAGCCCATTTACATTCAGTGTTATTATTGAAATATGTGGGTTTAGAGGCTTTGTATCTTTTGTAGGGTTCATGTTTGTGGTGGTGTCTCTGGAATCTTTGTTCCTTGCAACCTTTCCTTCAGAGCATCCCCCTCAGGATTTCTTGTAGGGCTGGCTTAGTGGTGACAAATTCTTTCAATTTCTGTTTGTTTGGAAAGGTTTTTATCTCTCCTTCTATTTTGAATGACAGGCTAGCTGGATAGTGAATTCTTGGCTGCATGTTTTTACTGTTCATCACATTGAAGATCTCTTGCCATTCCTTTCTGGCCTGCCACGTTTCAGTAGATAGGTTGTCACCACTCTGATGGGTTTCCCTTTGTATGTGAGGGCCCTTTTCTCCCTAGCTGCTTTCAAAATTCTCTCTTTGTCCTTGTATTTTGCCATTTTTCCAATGATATGTCGTGCAGAAGATCGATTCAAGTTACGTCTGAGGGGAGTCCTCTGAGCCTCTTTTATTTCCACATTTACTTCCTTCCCCAGGTCGGGGAAGTTCTCTGCTATAATTTTTTCCAGGACTCCTTCAGCACCTTTCCCTCTCTCTTCTTCTTCTGGGATTCCTATGATACGGATATTGTTGCATTTGGCTGTATCGCTGAGCTCTCGAATTCTTCTTTCCTGTTCCTGGATCAGTTTGTCTCTTTTTTTGTCAGCTTCTTGTTTTTCTAGAATGGTGTCTTCTAAATCACTTATTCTCCTTTCTGCCTCTTCAAGCTGTGCATTGGAGGCCTCTAATTTGTTATGGATCTCATTTATCGCATTTTTTAATTCTTCATGCCTATTTTTATTTTCCATTCTGTCTGTAGCCATAGTTTCTTTGATGTCCCTATGTTTTTTTCAAGCCCTGCTATTAATTTCACCATTATTATTCTAAAATCTTGTTCACTTATGCTGCTGATATCTGTTTTGAGCAGTTCATTAGCTGTCATTTCTTCTTGGAGTTTCTTTGGAGGAGAGCTCTTTCGTTTCGTCATTTTAGTTAGCTTTCCGGCTCTTGTTGGTTTTAAAGACCTGTTATGCTCTCTGTTTCTATGAGCACTGCTATATCCAAGAAACTCTTTGACTTTCCAGGGCCTATCCTTTCAGAGATTGTTTTTTGAATGGTATCCCTCGGTCACTCTTGTTGGGACCTTAGTTATTTTATTTTCCTATTCGTAGTGATATTTGGGACTCTTCACCTTGTGTACTCTAGCTTGTTTCTTGAGGTAGCCCTGGAAAAGAAAACAGACAGACAAACACACAGGGAGCAGGAGTACACAAACGCACAAGCTGATTCAACTAACATGCAAACCGAGAGGGAAAACGAAAAAGTTAATAGAAAAGACGGAGGAGGGAGGGCGAATAGGGAGCATAAAATACATAAAAGGGTCAAAAAGAGGAAAAGAAAAGGAAAAAAGAAGAAAACTGATGGACAAAGAACGGTTTAAAGCATATACCTGGATTTCCCAGCTACAGTTAAATAGCCGTTTGTATGCAGTGCTGGTTGAAGAGCATAGAGAAAAAGAGAGAAGGCAGGGCGAGACGAGGCAGATTTGGAAATAGAATGAACAAGCAGAAGGGATAAGAAGCTTTTTTCAAAGAGGTAAAGGGTAGAATATGGTTGGATAGGTGAGAGAAGGATGCTGGAATTATCCAGAGAAACTATATAGTCTAATTACTCCTGAGAGAAATAGCTGAAAAAGTCAGTAGGTGTAGAATTTACATTTACAGAATGGACTTGTTGTGATTGTTTAAGCAAGCTGGCGACCAGAGTTAATCAGGTCAGTGTTTTGGGGAAAAAAGCGAGAAAAGAGAAAGAAGAAGAAAAAAAGAGAAAAGAAAGGGAAAAAAAAAAAGGGAGGAGGGGGCACCTCTCAGGCAGGGATGGGCGTGGCGTGATCCGATGCCTCAGGCGGGGTTCTGCCTTGGCGATTGTGGGGAGGAGAGTGACTGTGCTCCAGTCCCTTCTTGAACCCCGCGCTGCAGCTCGCTTTTTTTTTTTTTTGGCGTGTCAACTCCCCGTTCCGGGGACGCAGCCGAAGTTGGTTGCACTCTTCAACCCAGGCCAGTTCCAATCTCCAAATCCCAGTCCGCGTGCCCCGCTGAAGTTGCCTTAGACACAGCTTCCCAGACAACCCCCTCGGGCTATTCCAGGCTCCCTGCTGAGCTCTGGGGGCGGAGTCAGAATCGCTTCTTCCTTCTCTGGGTCGGGCTGGCGGGCATGCGCGGGGGCTTGCCTTCCGGGTCCGCGTAGCCTGAGCCTGCTGGAGTCAGGAAAACCGGGCCTCTCTATGGCTCGTCACCCGAAACACGAACTCACAGGCAAATTTCCCAGTTTTTAGCTCTTTGCCTTCCCTCTCGAGTTCCAGCCAGCCAGGAGCGCGGACGCCCGGTGTCTGCGAGTCTCTTTCAGGGGTCCCAGCCGCCCCGGAGCTACAATGGCGGCAGGCGCTCCGCCGCCGCTTTAAAACCCAACCTCCAGGAGTGGCACAAAGAAGCAGTTTGTGTGCTCAGCCTCCCCCAGGACCAGTTGTTGCGAGGGGACCTGGTGTGCAGGTATTTGGCAAGTACGGTCTTTCTATGCACCGAGCAGAGGTTTTTCCCCCACGAGCGGAGGTTTTTCTGTCTCGGACTCTCTCCTTTTCCCCTCTCACTCCCCGTAGAGGGTAGAGGGGGATCGCCTCCCACCCTGGAGGCTCCGATCCCGGCCCGATTTTACCTTCCCCGGTTCGCACTCACGTTAGAAGGCTTTCTCAGTGGATTCTGCGTCCTTTTTCTCCCAGTCTCTCAGGTTTTGTAAGGTTTCCAATGGCTTCAGATCTTTTCTGTGTGATGTATGGGCGCGAGTGCAGGTACGGAACTCCTTACTTCTCCGCCATCTTGCCCCTCACCCGGTGGATCATTATTTTAATATGCTCTTGGATTCGATTTGCAAGGATCTTGTTGAGGATTTTTGCATCCATATTCATCAAGGATATTGGCCTGTAGTTCTCTTTTTTGCTGGATCTCTGTCTGGCTTGGGAATCAGAGTGATACTGGCTTCACAAAATGAGTCTGGAAGTTTTCCTTCGAATTCAATTTTTTGGAAAAGCTTGAGAAGAATGGGTATTAATTCTGTTTTAAATGTCTGGTAGACTTCCCCAGGGAAGCCATCAGGTCCATGGCTCTTATTTTTTGGGAGATTTTTGATCACTGATTCAATTTCTTCACTACTTATGGGTCTGTTCAGTTTTTCTATTCCTCCCATGTGAATTTTGTTAGTAAGTGTGTGTTTCGGAATTTGTCCATATTTTCTATATTGTCCATTTTTTTGGCATATAATTTTTCATAGTATTCCCTGATAATTGCTTGTATTTCTGAGGGATTGGTTATAATAAGTCCATTTTCATTCATGATTTTGTCTATTCGAGTGCTCTCTTTTCTTTTTGAGAAGCCTGGCTAGAGGTTTGTCAATTTTGTTTATTTTTTCAAAACACTAACTCTTGGTTTCATTGATCTGTTCCTTTGTTTCTTGGTTTCTATATTGTTTATTTCAGCTCTGACTTTATTTCTCTTCTTCTACTGGGATTGGGGTGCTCTTGTTCCTCTCCCTCTAGTACCTTTAGGTGAGATGTTAGATTTTGCACTTGCGCTTTTTCTAATTTTTTGAAATAGGCCTGGAGTGCAATGTATTTTCCTCTTAGGACGGCCTTTGCAGCATCCCAGAGAGTTTGGATTGTTGTGTTTTCATTTTCATTTGTTTCCATATATTTTTATTTTCTTCTCTAATTGCCTGACTGACCCATTTATTCGTCCGTAGGGTGTTCTTTAACCTCCATGTTTTTGGAGGTTTTCCAGACTTCTTCATGTGATTGATTTGAGTTTCAGAGCATTGTGATCTGAAAGTGTGCATGGTATGTTCTCAATTTTTTGTATTTATTGAGGGCTGCTTTATTTCGCAGTATGGGATCTATCTTGGAGAATGTGCCATGGGCACTTGAGAAGAAAGTGAATTCCATGGCCTCAGAATGTAGAGTTCTAAATATATCTGTCAGACCCATCTGGTCCAATGTGTCATTCAAGTCCATTGTTTCTTTAGTGATTTTCTGTCTGGTTGATGTATCCATTGCTGTAAGCGGAGTTTAAAGTCCTCTGCTATTAGCACATTCTTATGATGTGGTTGTTTCGTGTGTGATTAATTGTTTTAAATATTTAATTGATCCCATATTCGGTGCATAGACATTTATCATCGTTAGTTCTTCCTGTTGTATAGACCCTGTAATTGTTTTATAATTCCCTTCTTCATCCTTTGTTACTGCCTTTACTTTAAAGTCCAGTTTGTCTGATATAAGTGTAGCTACTCTAGCTTTCTCATGATATATATTTCTCCATCCCCTTACTTTTAATCTGAAGGTATCTTCCAGTCTTAAATGCATTTCTTGTAGAGAGCAAATAGATAAATTTTGTTTTTTTATCCATTCTGCTACTCTATGTCTTTTGATTGGAGCATTCAGCCCGTTTACATTCAGTGTTCTTATTAAAACATATGGGTTTAGACTCATTGTGTCCTTTGTGGGATTCAGGGTTGTGGTGCTGTCTCTGGCATCTTGCGTTCCTTGCAACATTTCCCTCAGAGAGTCCGCCTCAGGATTTCTTGTAGGGCTGGTTTAGGGTGACAAATTCTTTCAATTTTTGTTTATTTGGAAAGACTTTTACTTCTCCTTCTACTCTGAATGAGAGGCTTGCTGAATAGAGGATTCTTGGCTGCATATTTTTTTCTGTTCATCATATTGAAGATCTCCTGCCATTCCTTTCTGGCCTGTCAAGTTTCAGTAGATAGGTCTGTCACCACTCTCATAGGTGTCCCTTTGTATATTAGGGCCCTTTTCTCCCTAGCTGGTTTCAAAATTCTCTTTTTGTCCTTATATTTTGTCAATTTCAATATGATATGTGGTGCAGAAGATCGATTCAAGTTACGTCTGAGGGGAGTTCTGTGTACTTCTTGAATTTCAACGTCTACTTCCCTCCCCAGATTGGGGAAGTTCTCTACTATAATTTGTTCCAGGCTTCCATTAGCACCTTTCCCTTTCTCTTCTTCTTCTGGAGTTCCTATGATATGGATATTGTTCGGTTTTTATTGCTGAGCTCTCAAACTTTTCTTTCATGTTCCTGGATCAGTTTATCTCCTTGTCAGTTTCTTCTTTTTCTATAACGATGTCTCTTAAATCACTTATTCTCCTTTCTTCCTCTTCAATCCGTGCATTGGAGGCCTACAGTTTATTATGTATCTCATTTATCCCATTTTTTAATTCATCATAACTATTTTTAAGCTCCATTTTGTTTGTAGCCAGTTTCCATGATGTCCTCCATGCTTTATTCAAGCCTGGCGATTAAGTTTATGATTATTGTTCTAAAATTTTGTTATGTTGCTTATATCTGTTTTGAGCAGTTCTCTAGCTGTCATTTCTTCCTGGAATTTCTTTGGAGGGGAGTTCTTCAGTTTCGTCATTTTGGTTAGCTTTCTATCTCTTGTTAATATTAAAAGCTTGTTGTATAATCGGACCCTGCATGTTCTGCTGTATTAGAGAGGGCTCTGACTGTTCAGGGCTTGTCTGTGCAGGAAGTGTTCTTTGGATAGCACCTTTTGGTTTCTCTTGTGGAGCGTTTGGTTGTTTCCCTACTGGTAGTGGTATTTGGGACTCTCCACCATGTGTAGTTTGGCTTGTTTCTTGAGGCAGTCCTGGAAAAAGAAAACAGACAACCACAGGGGGAACAGGGTACACAAGCGCACAGACAAAATGAATAAACATGCAAACCCAGGCTCAGTTAAAAACAGGAACAAAACAACAAAACAGCTATCTGGGGCGGATGGGCTTCATTTGGTGTAGGCAGGTCTTGTCACCACTGTGTCATCTGGCCACTCCCTGACTCCCTGCCTTGGTGGCTGTGGGGACAAGAATGGCATCACCTGAGTCCCTTCTCAACCAATCGTTGCAAATCACTTCTTCTGGTCCGATCTCTGTATGCTGAGGATGTAACCAAGGTGGGCTGAGTTCTATGCCCCATGCCCTGCCTCGTTTCCAGGTCCCAGTCCGCAGGCTTTGTCATACAGCCCTGTTGCCAGCGGTTGAGTGGGGGGTAGGGAAGTATCGCAGCCTCAGATCTGCCTGGGTCAAGCAGTGATACAACCCAAGTACATTCAGGGAACATAGCAACTTCAGGTCAGCAAAGTCCATGTTGACTCAGCGTGCCGCTGCTGCAGCTTCACCAGGCGCCGGGGACACAGGCATTGCCTCTGCTTCACCAGAATCAGTGGGCCACTGGCACCGCCGCCGAAGGCGTCGAGGCCGTTTCATCGGGCTGCTGCCATCATGGATGGTGCTGGGTGAGCTGCAGTGCTGTGTTTCCTGGTGCCTTCTGGGAATGGGGCACTTAGGTTAAAGTCAGCACCCCAGCCAGAGCTAAAAAACACTATCTTTCTTTTTTTTAATGTTTTATTTATTTCTAGGAGAGAGAGAGAGAGAGAGAGAGAGCGTGAGCAGGGAGGGTCAGAGAGAGAGGGAGACACAGAATCTGAAACAGGCTCCAGGTTCTGAGCTGGCAGTCAGCACAGAGCCCGACGCGGGGCTCGAACCCACGGATCACGAGATCATGACCTAAGCGAAAGTCGAACGCTTAACCGACTAAGCCACACAGGCGCCCCCAAAACACTATCTTTCTAAGTTGAGGTTTTTTTTCTCTTTTCCAGGAATGGTTCTATGAGCGATCTCAGCTTTTCTTTCCTTTCCCCTGGACTTGAGGCTGCTCACCACTGCTCGCTGGTTAATCACTCACTGCAGTTGCACGGAAGCCGGGTTCCCTCCCCTCCTTCCATATCTCTGGGTCCCGTCCTGCTTTTATCTTCCCCAGTTCGCACTCACGCACTTATGAGGTTTCCTTCCCAGTGTATTCTATCTGTTTCTCTTCCCAAACTCCTGTGGCTCAGTGTCCTATGACTTCATGTCTTCTCTGTTTGAGAAATGGGTGCAGGCGAAATGTACCGTGCTCCCTACTTCTCCAGCATCTTGCCCCAGATGTGCCTCTTGGATTTCAATATCTGTTTCCTTGCCCAGATTTGGGAAGTTCTCTGCTACAATTTGTTCCAAGACTCCTTAAGCACCTTTCCCTCTCTTTTCCTCTTCTGGAATTCCTATGATAAGGATATTGTTCCATTTGATTGTATCACTGAGCTCTCACACTGTTCTACCGTAGTCCTATATGTTTATATCTCTTTTTCTCAGCTTCCTCTTTTTCTATAATTGTGTCTTCTAAATCACTTATTCTCCTTTCTGCCTCCTCAATCCGTGCATTGGATGCCTCCAGTTTATTATGCATCTCATTTATAGCATTTTTAATTCATCACTATTTTTAATCTCCATAGTCCTTGTAGCAATAGTTTCTCTGATTTCATCAATCCCTTTTTCAAGCCTGGCGATTAATTTTATGACTGTTGTTTTAAATTCTTGTTCAGTTATTTTACTTATGTGTGTTTTAAGCAGTTCTTTAAGCTGTCAGTTCTTCCTGGAGTTTCTTTGGAGGAGAGGTATTTCGTTTCATCATTTTGGTTAGCTTTCTATCTCTTGTTATTTTTAAAAGCTTGTTATGCACTCTGTACCTGTGAGTGCTGCTGTACCAAAGAAGACTCTTTGATTGTCCAGGGTCTGTCCATTCAAAAGTGTTCTTTGAATGGTATTTCTTGGTCTCTCTTGTTGAGACTATGGTTATTTTATTTTCCTACTTGCAGTGGTATTTTGGACTCTCCACCATGTGTACTTTGGCTTGTTTCTTGAGGTAGCCCATGAATCTACCAGTGGTACCCTCCTGAGTTCAGAAACTTCTGCAGAATATTCACAGTGGAATACAGAGCAGACTCAACCTCTGTTCTCACCGAGTCATATGCTCTTGCCACCGCCAAGTGCTGCATTTTGTCGAGCCAAAATAGACTTTAAAACAGACTGTAAAAAGTGATACAGAAGGTCATTATGTAATGATAAAAGGCTCAATCCAAAAAGCAGATATAGTATCTGTAAACATATAATATTAATATATAAAGCAAATATTAATAGGCTTAAAAGGAAAAATAAACAGGGAGGGGCGAGATGGCAGAGAAGTAGGGAGCTCCATGCATTGCACTTGCCCCCATATCTCAATCAGAAAAGATCTGAAGCCATAGGAAACCTTACAAAACCCAAGAGATTGGGAGAAAAAGGATGCAGATCCTTCTAACGTGATTGCGAACTGGGGAAGATAAAATCTGGCCAGGATTGGAGACTCGAGGGACCGGGGTGATCCCCCTCTGCGGGGAGTGAGAGGGGAAAAAGAGAGAGTCCAAAACTATGCAAGATACAGTGCCTGTCGCTGGGAAACAGAAAAACCTACACTCGGGGCACAGAAAGACCGTGTGCGCCAAATCCCTGCGCCAGGTCCCCGCGCGCCAACTCATACTGGAGAGGCTGCGAACGTGCTCACCGCTCTTTGTACTCCTGGCTCAGCTGGATCCCTGGAGGAACCGCGCGTGTACCTCCTCGCTCTTGGCTGGCTGGAACTCTAGAGGGAGGGCGAAGGGCTTAAAAGTGGGAGATTTGCCTGCGAGTTCGTGTTTCCGGTGAGGAGAAACAGAGGGACCTGGTTTTCCTCTCACCAGTGGGCCAAACATGCCCTGCAGGCAAACCCCGCCCAGGCTCACCAAACCGACTAGGAGGAGAAGGGAGCAGTGATTCTGGCTCCACCCCCAGGGCTAGGTAAGAGGCTTGGAATTGCCCCAAGGGGATCGCCTATTAGGTTGTGTCTACCACAATTTCAGTGGGGCCTACGGACGGGGACTTGGAAACAAGGCCTGGCCTGAGTTAAAGAGCGTGTCCCACTTTGGCTGTGCCCTGGCATGGGGAGTTTACATACCCAAAAAAGCGAGGTGCAGCACTTGGCTCAAGAAGAGACTGGAGCACCACCACTCTCCCCACCACAACTGCCATGGCAGAACTCTTGCCTGACACATTAGATCACACCACGCCCATCCCTGCTAGAGACTTGCCCTCCTTTTTTTTTTCTCTCTCTTTTTTTATTCTTTTATTTTTTCTTTTTCTCTTGTTCCCAGAACACTGACCTGATTAACTCTGGTCACCGGCTTGCTTAAACAGTCACATTTAGTCCATTCCGTAGATGTAAATTCTACACCTACCTACCTTTTCTTTCATATTTTTCTCTCAGGAGTAATTAGTCTATATAGTTTCTCTGGATAACACCAGCGTCCTTCTCTCACCTCTCCAAGCATATTTGACCCTTTAGCTCTTTGAAAGAAGCCTCTTATCCCTTCTACCTGTTCATTCTATTTCCAATGTTGCCTCATACCCGCCCTCTATTACCACTTTTACTGTATGCTCTTCAACCAGCACTGCATACACCCGGCTATTTAATTGTAGCTGGGAGATCTGGTATTATGCTTTAAACCATTCTTTGTCCATCGGTTTTCTTCTTTTTTCCTTTCCTTTTCTTTTTGACCTTTTTATGTATTTTTTATTCTCTATTATTCGCCTTCCCTACTCCGTATTTTCTCTTAACTTTTTCATTTTCCCTCTTGGTTTGCATGTTAGTTGGATTTGTCTGTGCATTTGTGTGCCACTGCTCCTTGTGTGTTTGTCTGTTTTCTTCTCCAAGGCTACCTCAAGAAACAAGCCAAAGTACACACGGTGGAGAGTCCCAAATATCACTACAAGTAAGAAAATAAAATAACCAAGGTATCAACAAGATAGTCCAAGAGATACCATTCAAAAAACACTCTCTGAAAGGATAGGCCCTGGTCAAAGAGTCTTCTTGGACACAGCAGCGCTCATAGGTGCAGAGAGCATAACAAGTCTTTAAAACTAACAAGAGCCAGAAAGCTAACTAAAATGATGAAATGAAATAACTCTCCTCCAAAGAAATTCTAAGAATTGAGAGCTAATAATCTGGTCAAAACAGATATAAGCACCATAACTGAACAAGATTTTAGAACAATAATCATAAAATTAATAGCTGGGCTTGAAGAAAGCATAGGGGACATCAAAGAAATTATGACTATAGACAACGGAAAATAAAAATAGGAATGATGAATTTAAATGAGATAAATGAGATACATAATAGATTAGAGGCCCCAATGCACGGATTGAAGAGGCAGAAAGGAGAATAAGTGATTTAAAAGACAACATTATAGAAATAGAGGAAAGTGAGAAAAAAAGAGACAAACTGATCCAGGAACATGAACGAAGAGTTCAAGAGCTCTGCGATATGGTCATATGTAACGATATCCGTATAATAGGAATCCCAGAAGAGGAAGAGGGAGGGAAAGGTGCTGAAGGAGTCCTGGAACAAATAATAGCAGAGAACTTCCCCAACCTGGGGAAGGAAATAAACGTTGAAATAAATGAGGTTCAGAGGACCCCCCTCAGATGTAATTTGAATCGATCTTCTGTACAGCATATCATAGTAAATATGGCAAAATACAGGGAAAAAGAGAGAATTTTGAAAGCAGCTAGGGAGAAAAGGACCCTAACATACAACGGACAACCTCTCAGAGTGGTGACAGACCTATCTACTGAAACGTGGCAGGCCAGAAAGGAATGGCAGGAAATCTTCAATGTGATGAACAGAAAAAATATGCAGCCAAGAATCCACTATCCAGTCAAAGCAAACCATGAGAGACTCTTGAATGATGACAAAAACTGAGGACTGATGGATGTGGGGGGGAGGGGGGATGGGCATGGAGGACGGCACTTGTGGGGATGAGCACTGAGTGTTATGTGGAAACTAATTTGAGAATAAACTATTAGGAAAAAAAAAGAATCCTCGATTCAGCAAGCGTGTCATTCAAATAGAAGGAGAGTTAAAAGGGGCGCCTGGGTGGCTTAGTAGGTTAAGCGTCCGACTTTTGCTTAGGTCATGATCTCGCGGTTCGTGAGTTCGAGCCCCACGTCGGGCTCTGTGCTGACTGCCAACTCAGAGCCTGGAGCCTGTTTCAGTCTGTGACTCCCTCTCTCTCTCTGACCCTCCCCTGCTCACGCTGCCTCTCTCTCTCTCCTAGAAATAAATAAAACATTTAAAAAAAAAGGAGAGATAAAAATCTTTCCAAATAAACAGAAATTGAAAGAATTTATCACCACTAAGCCAGTCCTACAAGAAATCCTGAAGGGAATGCTTTGAAAGAAATGTTGCAAGGAACAAAGATACTAGAGACACCACCACAAACATGAACCCCACAAAGGACACAAAGACTCTAAACCCACATATTTCAATATTAACACTGAATGTAAATGGGCTGAATGCTCCAATCAAAACACATAGGTTGCAGAATGGATTAAAACACAAAATCCATCTATTTGCTGTCTACAAGAAACTCATTTTAGACTGGAATATACCTTCAGATTAAAAGTAAGGGGAAGGAGAAATATATATCATGCTACTGGAAATCTAAAGAAAGCTAGAGTAGCTATACTTATATCAGACAAACTGGACTGTAAATTAAAGACAATAACAAGAAAGAAGAAGGGCATTACATAATAATTACAGGATCTATCCATCAGGAAAAACTAACAATCATAAATGTCTATACACCAATTATGGGAGAACCTAAATATTTAAAACAATCACAAACAGAAACAAGCTTATACAAAAGAATGTGCAAATAGCAGGGGACTTTAATACTCCACTTACAGCAATGGATAGGACACCAGACAGAAAATCACTAAAGAAATAATGGACTTGAAAGATACATTGGACCAGATGGATCTGACAGATATATTTAGAACTCTACATCCTGAGGCCAGGGAATTCACTTTCTTCTCAAGTGCGCAGGGCACATTCTCAAAGATAGATCACATACTGGGACATAAAGCAGCCCTCAATAAGTATAAAAGAATTGAGATCATACCATGCACACTGTCAGATCATCATGCTTTGAAACTTGAAATCAATCACAGGAAGAAGTCTGGAAAACCTCCAAAAACATGGAGGTTAAAGAACACCCTACTAAAGAATGAATGGGCTAATCAGGCAATTAGAGAAGAAATTAAAAAATATATGGAAACGAAAATAAATAAATGAAATGAAAAATATAAAAAACATGAAAACGAAAACAAAACATTCTAAAATCTTTGGGATGTGGCAAAGGCAGTCCTAAGTGGAAAGTATATTGCACTCCAGACCTATTTCAAGAAATTAGAAAAAGTGCAAGTCCAAAATCTAACAGCTCAACTAAGGGAACTAGTGGCAGAGCTACAAGAACGCCCTAAGCCCAGTAGAAGAAGAGAAATAGTAAAAATCAGAGCAGAAACAAACAACATAGAGACCAAAGAAACTATTGTACAGATCCATGAAAACAACAGTTGGTTTTTTGAAAAAATAAACAAAATTGACAAACCTCTAGCCAGGCTTCTCAAAATGAGACAGAGCACCCAAATACACAAAATTATGAATGAAAATGGACTTATTATAAAAAAACCCCTCAGAAATACAAGCATTTATCAGGGAATACTATGAAAAAGTATAGGCCAACAAATTGGACAACTTAGAAGAAATGGACAAATTCCTAAACACACACTTACTAACAAAATTCACATGGGAAGAGAAAGGAAATCTGAACAGACCCATAACTAGTGACGAAATGGAATCAGTTATCCAAAATCTCCCAACAAATAAGAGCCCTGGACCTGATGGCTTCCCTGGGGTATTCTACCAGACTTTTAAAATAGAAATAATACCAATTCTTCTCTAGCTATTCCAAAAAATAGAAATCGAAGGAAAACTGCTGGGCTCATTTTATGAAGCCAGTCTCACTCTTATTCCCAAGCCAGACAGAGATTCAGCAAGAAAAGAGAACTACAGGCCAATATCCTTGATGAATACAGATGCAAAAATCCTCAACAAGATCCTTGCAAATCGAATCCAACAGCACATAAAAAGAATGATCCACCAAGATCAAGTGGGATTCATTCCTGGGTTACAAGGCTGGTTAAACATTCGCAAATCAATCAGTGTGATACATCACATCAATAAAAGAAAAGATAAAATCCATATGATCCTGTCGATATGTGCAGAAAAAGCATTTGACAAAATAAAGCATCCCTTCTTAATAAAGACTCTAGAGAAAGTTGGGATAGAGGAACCTACTTAAACATCATCAAAGCCATCTATGAGAAGCCTTCAGCTAACATCATCCTCAACGGGGAAAAACTGAGAGCTTTCCTCCTGAGATCAGGAATACGACAGGGATGTCCACTCTGACCACTATGGTTTACCATAGTGCTGGAAGTCCTAGCATCAGCCATCAGACACCAAAAGGAAATCAAAGCCATCACAATGGGCAAAAAGGAAGTCAAATTTTCACTCTTCGCAGACGACATCATACTCTACATAGAAAACTCGACAGACTCCACCAGTAGCCTACTAGTACAGATCGACGAATTCAGCGAAGTTGCAGGGTACAAAATCAAGGTACAGAAATCGGTTGCATTTTTATACACCAATAATGAAGCAACAGAGAGAAATGAAGAAACTGATCCCCTTCACAATTGCACAAAAAAAACATAAAATACCTAGGAATAAACCTAACCAAGGTACAAGAGATCTGTAAAATGAAAACTATAGAAAACTTTTGAAGGAAATTGAAGAAGACACAAAGAAATGAAAAAACATTCCATGTTCATGGGTAGGAAGAATAAATATAGTTAACATGTCATTACTACCCAAGGCAATCTACACATTCAATGCAATTGCAATCAAATTGCACCAGCATACTTCTCAAAACTAGAACAAACTATCCTAAAATTTATATGGGACCACAAAAGACCTAGAATAGCCAAAGTAATACTGAAAAATAAAACCGAAACGGGAGGGATCACCATCCCAGTCTTTAGCCTCTACTATAAAGCTGTCACCATCAAGACAGTATGGTATTGGCAGAAAAATAGACACATAGACCAATGGAATAGAATTGAAAACTCAGAGCTGGACCCAAAAGTATACAGCCTACTAATCCTTGACAAAGCAGGAAAGAATATCCAGTGGAAAAAAGACAGCCTCTTTACCAGATGTTGTTGGGAGAGCTGGACAGCAACATGCAGAAGAATGAAACTAGATCATTTTCTCACACCATACACAAAAATAAACTCAAAATGGATAAAGGACCTGAACGTGAGACAGGAAACCATCCAATCCCTAGAGGAGAAAGCAGGAAACAACCTCCTTGACTTCCACCGCAGCAACATCTTACTTGACACATCCCCAGAAGCAAGGGAATCAAGAGTAAAAATAAACTATTGGGACCTCATCAAGATTAAAATGTTCTGCACGGCAAAGGAAACAATCCATAAAATTAATAGGCTACCAACGGAATGGGAAAAGATAGTTGCAAATGACATATCTGATAAAGGGTTAATATCCAAAATCTATAAGGAACTCACCAAATTCCACACCCAAAAAACAAACAACCCAGTAAAGAAATGGGCAGAAGATATGAACAGACACTTCTCCAAAGAGGACATCCAGATGGCCAACAGACACAGGAAACGATGCTCAGCATCCCTCATCAGGGAAATACAAATCCAAACCACACTGAGATACCACCTCTTTCCAGTCAGAGTAGCTAAAATGAGCCAATCAGAGAACTCTAGATGCTGGCGAGGATGTGGAGAAACGGGCACCCTCAAACACTGTTGGTGGGAATGTAAACTGATGCCGCCCCTCTGGAAAACAGTGTGGAGGTTCCTCAAAAAATTAACACTGGAACTCCCCTATGACTCAGCAATAGCACTGCTAGGAATTTACCCAAGGAATATAGAAATGCTGATGCATAGGAGGACATGTACCTCAATGTTCATAGCAGCACTCTCCACAATAGCCAAAACATGGAAAGAGCTTAAGTGTCCATCAAAGGACGAATGGATCCAGAAGATGTGGTTTATCTATACAATGGAATACTTCATGGCAATGAGAAAGAATGAAATCTGGTCATGAGTAGCAACATGGATGGACCTTGAGAGTGTTATGCTGAGTGAAATAAGTCAGGCAGCGAAGGACAAATATCATATGTTTGCACATGTAGGAGAATTAGTAGGAACTTAATGGAGGACCCTGGGGGAGAAGTAGGGGGAAATGGTGGAGAAAAGGAGAAAGGCAAGCGATGAGAGACTCTTGAATTCTGAGAACAAACTGAGGACTCATGGGTGTTGTTGGGGCGGCGGGAGATGGGCATGGAGATGGGCACTTGTGGGGATGAGCACTGGGTGTTATATGGAAACCAACTTGACAATAAACTATTTGTAAATAAAAAGAGGAAAAATAAACAACAATATAATGATAGTAGAGGATTTTAATAACTCACATCAATGGATTGATCATTCAGAAAGAAAATCATCAGGAAAGATCAGCATTACACTACATGTTAAACCGGACAAACTTAGATATATACAAAATACTCCAACCAAAACAATAGAATACACATACTAATCAACTTCTCATGGAACATTCTCCAGAATATATTATATGTTTGGACACAAAAGAAGTCTTAATACATTAAAAATATTGAAATTATATTAAGCATTTTTCCTAACCACTATTGCATAAAACTACAAATCAATTACAAAACAACCTGAAAAAATATTCAGTATATGGAGATTAAAGAATATGTTGTTGAGCCACTGATAGGTCAAAGAAGATATGAAAAGAGAAATAAAAAATACTTGACAAAATATAAAAATAGAAGATACCAAATCTTATAGGATGCTGCAGTATAAATACTAAGTGGGAAAATCATAGCAATAAATACCTACATCAAGGAAAAAAAATATAAAATAAACAACCTAACTTCACTCCTATTACAACCAGAAGAACAAATGAAGTTCAAAGTTAATAAGAGAAAGAAGAAAGAAAGAAAGAAAGAAAGAAAGAAAGAAAGAAAGAAAGAAAGAAAGAAAGAAAGAAAGAAAGGAAGGAAGGAAAAGAAAAGTCACAGTGGAAATAGAGACTAAAAAGAAAATAGAAAATAGAAAAGATTAATAAAACCTAGAGCTCGTTCTTCAAAATATAATCAAAATTGCTAATCCTTTAGCTGACTCAAAATCAGAAATTAGGTAGAGATATTACAACTGATACCTTAGAATATAAAGGATCATAAGAGAATATTATGAACAACTGCATGACACAAATTGGACAAAGTAGAAGAAATGGATAAGTTCCTAGAAATATACAACTTACCTAGAGTGAATCATGAAATGATAGAAAATATGAACAGATCGATTACTAGTAAGGAGATTGAATCACTAATAAAATCCTAACAAACAAAAGTCCATGATCAGATGGCTTCTCTGGGAGTTCAGTCTATCATTTAAATAAGAATTAATACAAATACTTCTCAATTCTTCCAATAACTTAAAGAATAGGAAACATTTTCTAACTCATTTTATGAGAATAGCAGTACCCTAACACCAAAATCAGACAAAAATGCCACCAAAAAAACCCAAAATGACAGGCCAGTATCCCTGATGAAAATATACCCAGAAATACTCAGCCAAATATTAACAACTTGAATTCAAAAATACATTCAAAAGTCCATATATCATGATCAAGTGTGGTTTATTCCAGGGAAGTAGAGGTGATTAAACATCTACAAATCAATCAATGTGATACACCATATTAACAAAATGAAAGATAGAAATCCTATAATCATCTCAATAGATGCAGTAAAAGCATTTGACAGAATTCAACATCTATTTGATAAAACCTCAACAAAGTGAGCATAGAGGAAATGTACGTTAACACAGTAAAGACTATTTATGACAAGCCCACAACTGACATTATATTGAATGGTGAAAATCTAAAAGATTTTCCTCTAAGATCAGAAACAAGATGAGGAAACTCTCATCACTTTTATTCAATATAGTCTTGGTGGTCCTAGCCAGAGCAATTATGCAAGAAAAATAAACAGAAATCATTGGAATTGGAAAGGAGGAAGGAAAGCTATCATTATTTGTGGGTGATATATTATATATAGAAAACCCTATAATATATAATTATATTTATATATAATATATTTAATGATATAAATTAAATATATATTAAATAATATATTACATATTATATATATTAAATATATTAAATATACTAAATACTATATATAATATAATATTATATATAGAAAAATATAGATATCACCAAAAATCCAATTAGAACTAATAAATACAGTACAGTTGTGAGAATACAAAATATATATATATCAATATATAAATCAAATATATTATAAAACCTACAAAGATATATACACCATGATGTTTATTGAAATATTATTTACAATAGCCATGACATGGAAACAGCCAAATGTCTGCTGATAAATGAATAGAGAAAGAAAATATTATATATATATATAATATTATAATATTATATATATATATATTTGCAACAATGTGATGGAGCTAGAAAGTTATACTAAGTGAATTAAATCAGTCAAAGACAAATACCATATGATTTCACTCATATATGGAATTTAAGAAACAAAACAAATGAACATGGGGCAGGGATACGCAAACCAAGAAACAGACTCTTAACTATAGAGAACACACTGATGGTTACTAGAGGTGTTGGGTTAAATAAGTGGTGAGGGTTAAAGAAGGTACTTGTGATGAACACCAGGTGTTGTATGAAAGTGGTGAATCACTAAATTCCACATCTGAAATTAATATTACACTGCATGTTAACTAACTGGATTTTAAATACAAACTTGGAGGAAAAGATAGATGATGATAGATAGATAGATAGATGATAGATAGATGATAGATATAAATAGATAATAGATAGTTGGATCAGATAGATATATCTCTCTATATAATGTAATATTCTTCCATAAAAAAAGAATGAAATATTGCCTTTTGTGGCACTGATGCACCTCCTTGAGGGTACTATGCTAGATGAAATAGGTTAGAGAAAGACCAGTACCATATGATATTATTTATATGTGGAATTTAAGGGGAGAAAACACATCTGAGTTCATAAATTCAGAGAACAAATTAGTGGTTGCCAGAGATGTGAGGTAGATGGTCTATGAAATGGGTGAAAGGAGTCAAATTTATAAATTTCCAGTTACATCATTGGGATATAATATAAAGCACAGTAACTGAGTTAATAATACTGTATTGCATATTTGAAAATTAATAAGAGATGATATCTTAAAAGTTCTCATCATAAGAAAATAAATTTTGTAACTCCATATGGTGATATACTGTGTCCTGCAGAATTAAGCTGCATGTTGAAATAAGACTGCAGAGCCTGCAGACCACCTTCACACTAATGCACTAATGCTCAAAAAAAGAGAGGCATATGTTTGCACTTTAGTAGTCGCTGAGATTCTACACCTCAAACTAATATTACGCTGTATGTTAACTAACTGCTTCCTCTGTGGTCTGATTTAGATCAATGATTCTCAAAACTGACTGCACTTTGAATCACCTGGAGATGTTAAAAACTAAAAGTGGCCAAG
>JAESUZ010001821.1:0-12612 GCA_017311185.1 Proteles cristata cristata | reverse complement strand
TCAAAAGCAAATAAGCATGAAATTTTTTTCCTTTAAATAAAATCTTAGGAAAAAAATAGAAAGTCTTCCACATAACCTGGAGACGCTCAAGTGAGCACCACAGGAGGGTCTGTATGTAGGAGTGTATTAGCAGTTAGCGTGTAGGCTCTGTCTCTGGCTATGCAGATCAAAGCTCATTCTTGGAAACTTGAATGTGCAAATTAAACCAGAATGTCAGTGCTCTGGAATATTTATAGAAGAGTGCAAACCATGTAATAGAATCGATATAAATAACAGTCTTTGCTTTTATTCATTTATTAATTTGGCTAGTGAAGGTAGTAACATCTCTCCTATTAAGCTAGTTGATCTCAGCTTTAGTGAATTTCTTACAAACTCTTAAAAATTCCTACAAAATTTTTACAGTCTAGCCCCGGGCAAACACTGTTTTAGAAATTGACATACATATGGATGTCAGCAAATTAAGTATGGATTCAGAAAATAGTCAGTGGAGGAAGGAGAGATGATAAAGAACGATAATAGAGGAATCGCTGTGTAGGAAGTTCAAAGATGCAAAGCTGAACCTCGCTCCAAGTTCCAGGTGTGGCCATTGACTGGAATTGTTTTTTTTTTTTTATTTTTTTTTTTTATTTCTAGGAGAGAGAGAGAGAGAGAGAGAGACAGTGAGCAGGGGAGGGTCAGAGAGAGGGAGACACAGGACTCCGAAATAGGCTCCAGGCTCTGAGCTGGCAGTCAGCACAGAGCCCGACGCGGGGCTGGAAACCACGAACCGCGAGATCATGACCTAAGCGAAAGTCGGACGCTTAACCGACTAAGCCACCCAGGTGCCCCGACTGGAATTGGTTTTTAATGCTAAATGTCAGCAAATATATTTTCTGTGTCCCATCTTCCAGTTTAGTGGGACGTAACTCTGGCTGTATATTAGAGTCATCTGGGGAACTATAAAAACATGCAGATATACAGAATACAGAAGTTCTGACTGAGTCTGTTTGGCAGAGCCCAGATATTTGTTTTTCTTAAGCTTCCCAAGTGATTCTAATATGCACCCAGGGTTGGAAAATTTTGTTCCTCTGAGTGTCAACAGTGACAATAGTGGTGATGCCTTGAGAGTGGGTGTCTGCCCCAGTGCGGTCAGGAGAAACGTCCTGAGTAGTTTCTATGGAGTCTGGCTGCTTTGGTCAAGAAAAGCTCCAAACACTGGCTCAACGGCTTTTATCTGGTACATTTTCTCTTATACCTATAGCCTCAGAGTATTCCAGTCTATTTTAAGCCTTCCTGTGGTTTCTAAAGCACAATAATTTTTCAAACTGAAGACTTACCATTTCAAATCTCATGGACTATGATTCAATCTAGAGAAGAACTAAACAGAACTACCCCAATTTGCAATTGTGCATTTTCTTATTGATGAAAAAAGGTACATAAAAATGCATTGAACTGTAGGGGCACCTGGGTGACTCAGTCCATTGGGTCGCCGACTTCGGCTCAGGGCATGACCTCCCGGTCCATGGGTTCGAGCCCCGCGATGGGCTTGGAGCCTGGCGCCTGCTTCAGATTCTGTGTGTGCCTCTCTCTCTGCCCCTCCCCTGCTCACACTCTGTCTCTCTCTCAGAAATAGATAAACACGAAAACAATGTTTTAATGCACTGAACTATAAAGCCCTTCATGAAAGAGAATTGTTTCTGTTGCTGTTGTTACTACCACCTGCGGTGTAACCTGCAGGAAGGTAGGAAAAACCAAACTGTATTTGGACAGGGGAACATGTGAATGTGACTTTCTGGCCCAGCCACTTTTTAGCTGTGGGGCCTTGCCCTCTCTGAGCAGATGTTTCATGAAAAATGGGAGCATTAGTAGACCTCCGAAAGAAATGTAGATGAAAGGAGTTAATGCAAATGGTGCTTGGCAAGGAGTGAGTCGTGAGCAAACAGCAGGTCACCTTCCTTATTAGTCAGCTAATGCTATGATGCTGCTGCATAATGGGCACCCTCCCACCCCCCAGTCTTAGAGGCTTACTCAAACGGCACTTACTGCTCTCACTCTGCGTCGGTAGGTCAGTTATGGGAGCTCTGCTTACGGCTGTGAATCAGACGGAGGCCTGGGCCGGGTGTGTCTCATTCTGAAATCAGCAGCTTCCTGGCGCATGCTCTTCTGAGGGTAGATGACAGCAGAAATTCACAGTGCCTTTTAGCATCTCGGCTCAGAACGCTCTCGTGATCACCTCTGTCCGCTTGCCCTTGGCCAGAGCAAATCATAGTCCATGAGACAGAGAAGCATAATCTGCCTAGTGAAGCCTAGCACAGTGAAGGGAATAAAAGGAAGAATTGTGAGCAGATAATACATTCTACGACACCTCCTTTCTTTTTTTCTGCAGGATGCCAGCAGAGAAGAAAAGAGGCGGAAGGAAGTAAATAGTTGGTTCCCATAGGAACTCTGGCTCATACCTTAATTGTCAGAGCTTGTCTGGCCTCCGTTGCAGAGATGACCCGGCATTCACCCAGGGGAAGAAAAGCCGTTCTCTGGTGCGGCAGCTTCCTGCCTCCAGGTGTTTGTGATGACAGATAAACTATTCAGAGGCAGTCTAGAATTCACCAGAAGCCTTTTCAAATATCACTTGAGTCAACGCATCTAAATTGATTTAGGAAGATAAACAGAAGGAATATCTGATGAAATTCAGCAAAACAGACTATGCATTATACCAGCTGTCAAAATAACCAGGTCTTGGGGCACCTGGGTGGCTCAGTCGGTTAAGCCTCCGACATCGGCTCAGGTCACGATCTCACGGTTCGTGGGGTCGAGCCCCACATCAGGCTCTGTGCGGACAGCTCAGAACCTGGAGCCTGTTTCAGATTCTGTGTCTCCCTCTCTCTCTGACCCTCCCCTGCTCATGCTCTCTCTCTCTGAAATAAATAAAACATTAAAAAAACAAAAAACAAAATAACCACTTCTTTGTCTTAATTTGCCCCTTCTCTTTATCCTTTTAACGTCTCTTGAATGTATAGGCACCGTCTCTGAGTATTTGCTCTAAATGGCATAATCACCTTTCCAGTTTATACTGGTCGTAGGCTAAGAGCCCTTTATTTGAAGTCCAACATGTCATGTGGATTTCAGGACCAGGTGAATAGGCAGCCCCACCTCTTATCTAACCAGAGGCTCCAGCCGGACGTGTAGTGTGCTTGCAGAGTTACCAGATAGGCCCTTGTGTTTTCGCTAATTGCAGGAGGATTTTAGTGAAGAGCTCAAAGGTGTTTAATCAAAAATAACTGTCATAGTTGATGATGACTCAAGATGTATTTCAAGATATCAAAACCGTATGACGGTCATCCCCCCCAACAGTTGTCGAAGGATACTTAATAACAGCTGTGCGAGCAGAGGGCGGTGGGCAGCGCTGAGTGGCCCCCCTGCAATCTAGGGCAAGCTCCGAAACTGCCGCTCTCCGGGCATGCTCCGCCGGCCACCAACACAGACACCCAGGGCTGTTTGTTAAAAGTGCGGATTCCCAGGTAAACCCCCAGACGTGATGAATCAGAATCTCTGGGTGCAGGATCCAAGAATCTCTGTATCTATGCGCGCCAGGGCTTTGGTATAACATCAAATGTAGGCAGACATCCTGCACATCTTTAATTCCAAGTGTCAGTTGTGGAAAATGTGAGGTTTTTGTAATGCCAGATTCATCACTCTCACAGATAAACCTAGCCAAAGGATTTTTCCTATTATTAATGATACTAAACTTTTTTAAAAACTAAATTTGTTAAAACTTTCAACCAGGGTACTGCTAGAATACATTTTCTGTGGCTTTTAAAAAAACTGCAACCTGAACATTAGAAACCATATTTTTTCATTATGACCTCTATTTTGGTAATAAAAGAATCATTTTCCTCCCAGTTTCTCCAGTACCGATGGCCTACAAAACTTACATGAAATGTTGTTAGATGAAAGAAAAGCAAGACAAAATTATTGTGAAAGACAGGAGAAAGTTTAATCTGTGCATTAAATGTAGCACTTTTTTTCTGATGCACGGAAGATAAACTGCTTTTTTTTTTTTATAGTGTTTTAGGTACAAGAACTATCTACAATGAAGGTAGTATGACCACCTACGTCAGAATTATCTTTCGTTTTCCACTTGGTAAATGCATTTTAATATTTTTATCTGTGCACGAGGTCATAGAAAGCATCAACTGCTCCAGTAAATGAATGACGTTTTGTGCTGAGAGAAAGACAGAAACCACAACTAAGAACAAGTCGATGAGCTCCTTTCTCCCTTTTTTACCTTCTTCCATCTCCTATTTATTACATTTAAGATTCAAGGCCTTCATCTTGATGGCTTCCCACTTCCAACCTTCTGGAAAATGAATGTGAACCATTTGGAAGATTCTGAAAGCTTCTGATTGTAATCACTGAACACAAAGATGCAAAAAGGTGTGGGAGCATCTGTTTCCCAGATTAAGAAAGTTACTGGGATATTGACAAAAATCTCTTCCATTATCTCATCGTTAATCCAATGAGCAAATATAAGTCATTCTAAAGACTCTGGTAACCATTGCTCAGAGAGGGAACAATCTAGAAAAGAAATGCAAAAGGGACTTTTTCAGCACCCTCAGTGAAATTTCAGGACTAGCCTGACTACAGGAGGAAAGATAATAATAAGGCTCATGCATTTAAGCCTTTTATGTGCTAGCAGGTTTTTCACTTCGTTTTATGACAAATAAAGATATTTCCTGAGCTGCAAGGGAAAAATAAAATGCTACCTCTGAAGTGATTTCGAGGAGTAAAAGATATTCCCTGACCAATGAGGTTGAAATGTCCAGGGGTCAAATATATTCAACGAGCATTTATTTCTATTTTGAACTTTCCTAAACTATTTGCCTCAATGTATCCTCCAGCACTTTCCAGAGAGGTCAAGGGTTTAAGAGGCCCCGGGGTTTAAGCTAACATTTCTTGGTTTACAAGCAGATCTCATGTCAAAGGTCGAGTGTGCTACAGCCAAACAGAAACTGGCCCCATCTGTTCGGGTAGCTGGAGATTTTACCTGCAGCACCCAGCAAACCGGATAGTATTACAGTGCCCCTGAAGTAGGGATCTGATTGTAACCTGATTCCATTTTCTTTGGGTAGCTATTAATACACTGAAAATAGACTGAGTACCAACAAAGCGACCCTGGAACTTTCAGACGGGCAACAGGCTCTATTTTTATGTTCAAAGATGCTGAGAATCATTTCTGGTTTGGGCACACATCTCTGCATAACTAAACTTCAGATTGCTCTACCAGCATCTTGATGCCTGTTTCTAAAACGACTGGTGCACCTTGAAATTGGCCTGCATGGAAATTTTACTTAACTGAAGAGTAAAAGATTTTTACCCTAATTTATTCATTGTAGTAAAGCCGCAGCCCAAAGGACTCTGGACCTGTGTGTACAATTGTGACTGGAATAAATTGGGCACAATTCCTAACACACATAATATGTGCTTGATCAATATTTGTTGAATAAATGGGAAAAAAAGGAAAACTAGTGGTTTTAGACTGGGACTAGGGTAGCAATTTGCATGCACCCGTGCACGTGCGTGCACACGCAGACACACAGATGCACAACACAGATACAATTTTTTTTTGGCCATTGTGGGAATGAGCCAGAATTCTTACTTTTTAATGTTTATTTATTTTTGAGAGAGAGTGCGAGCAGGGGAAGGGGCAGACAGAGGGGAACGGAGGATCCAAATCGGCCTCTGTGCTGACAGCAGAGAGCCCAAGGCAGAGCTCAAACTCACAAACTGCGAGATCATGACCTGCAAAACCAAGAGTTGTTCACTTAACCGACTGAGCCACCCGGGCGCCCCCGGAACCACAATTCTTTAAGATGTAAAGCCACGTTCTAAATAGGGATGCCTCAGTTGATATTTAATTATTATGACAGCATTTTGAGAACCCCCATCTCTGAATCTACTGGAGCACCTCTCTTTCTCCATCCTTGTGGTGAACTGCAGATGCTTGATCTCTGACGTAGTTAATCAAATCTTTGAGGGCAGAAACTTCATCTTACATCATCTTTTCAGTTTTCCCAGCACCTAATTCAGGGCAGTGGCCCTAGGCACACTTGAGTATTAGTTGACCTGTACCACATCGGGTCTTGGAGAACCAGAAGCGAAAAATAAAATCCAGGGTCTAGTGTATTAGTGTAGTTTGCAGCAATTATTACTGTGTGTGTGTTTTCAGTGTGGGGCACTCAATTTTGCAAAGCATTTTCATCACTTAGGTTCTCACTCAAGCCCTTGTGGGTCGGGAGGGTGGGTAGAAACAACACATTTGCTATCCTCTGATGCTGCAGGCACGTATGACTGTCCTGTCGCACCACCACACCACTGGACTGACTTAATGCAGATAATGGATTAGTTGGTTTTAGAATCACATGGACAGAACCTAGTTGGAGGTTATGTTGCAATGATCCCTGTTGGACATTTTGCGGTCAACTGACCTGAACGGGACTAAAACAATAGGTAACTTTTAATGAGCACCTTTACTGTACCAGGTAGTATTCCTTCAGATTCCCTATAAAGAAGGTGCTTTTACTTATCCCCATTTTTCAGTTGAAGAAACTGAGGTGAAGTGACTTAAGTCACTTATGAAGCATCGCTAGGCTCTGAGCCCAGGTGGTATAGTTCCTAGGGCTCTTCTATCTGGGGTAATGCGGCAGGAAGTGAGCTACTACCTTTTTTTTCTTTTTTTTTAAATAAGAGTAAGGAAAGTGGTGAACTATGAAATTACAATTCAAAGAAAATCACAAACACATCTCCCTTATTAGAGTAATGAAAAAAACTACATGTTCTAAACTTGCCAAGACATTGGAGTAACTTAGATGAAAATTTTGACATTGCATTATTTCTGTCCTGGGTATTTGGTCTACGAGATCCTGGCAAATAAAAATAATCCAAGAGAGAGACTCAGCGGGAATTGTTTGCTTTTCCCTCTCTGCAGACCGCACATTCTTGAAGTGACAAGAACGATCTAAAAGGGAGATATTGGACGGAATTAAACAGTGTGTGTCAAACTGAGTGTGGCCAGTTCCCTGGAATTGCCTGAAACCCCCCAGTGAGTAGCAAAGGGAATTGTTCCCTGGCCTTCTGGTCCTCCAACAGCCGGTGCCCTACCCCCAGTCTCTTAGCCAGTTTGCTTCTTGGAGCTGGATGGAGCATCCTTAAAGAAATGAGGTTCCTTTATCTCACTACTTCCAATTATTAATATTAATCAACAAGTTTGGGAAGGTTTCCAGAGTCTGTAGAACCTGGGAGCTTGAGAGAAAGACAAGGGTAGAAAAACGATATGAAATGACCCTGAAAGTCCTTGAGAATGTGTTGCCATTAGAAAAGCTTTTAAAAACCAATCGCTAATTCAATATGATTAATTCTCTTAAAGCAGCTTGTAGAGTGTTTCCTGAGCAGCATTGAGGTCACTTCGAACAAAGTAAATAAACCACAGCTAATGTGCTGACATTTTAAAGAGAAAAAAATAATTGCTAAAAATGTCCATCCAATTTCCATTACTTACTCCAGTCATCAGAAACAAGGAATGTGCTTATTGATCTAAAGCTCGAACAGTATTTTCTTTATTCGGACAGGATTTAGCCGGAGGGAAATTTAAGAGTTTGCCTTGCAAGAGAGAAAGAGAGGAAGAGAAGGAGATTCTCCAGGTGAGAAGGTGTTGTTTCTCAACCCTAAGGACAGCTCATCTAAGAGCATTAACTGGTGCTCGACTAAAGCAAAGCAATTTTTGCCTCCAATCACAATTAGTGTGGTTTTAGGTCCCTGAGGCTCAAAGTCGGTCTGGAATTAGCAACATCAGCATAATCTGGCCGCACATTAGAAATGTAGACTCAGGAGAGCTGAGGGAGGGTGGGGGAGAGGGGAAGAGGGGGTGATGGGCATGGAGGAGGGCACTTGTTGGGATGAGCACTGGGTGACAATAAACGGTAAAAAAAAGAAAAAAGAAAAAAGAAAGAAAGAAATGATATCCAAAAAGAAGAAGAGAAAGAAATGTAGTCAGGCCACACCCCAGACCTAACTGAATCAGAATCTGCATTTTAACAAGATGTTCCATGATTCATCTCCATACTGGCGTTTGAGAAGCACTAGCCAAGGCCAACATGAATGGTTATTGAGACATTTGATAGAAAAGAAAGCTGGTTCAGAAAAAGAGAGCATGCTACCTGATAAAAGCACCATTCTCCCAAGATGTATTGGTGTTGATAGACTTGCACCCGTCCACTAATCCAGCCTTGAAGCAAAACTCGATAGGCGCTGTGGCCACGTGGCGCAACCTATGAGCACAAAAGCCAAGTCTGAGTTTGTTAAACTGATATCCAAAATGCCAACTGGAGGCAGACTTCAAAGGATGAATCTTAATCTCATTATTACACAGAAATGATTCAAAAGCATTTTTAATAGCTAAGGTTACCAGCCACACAGAGCTTGCCAAGGTGGTACAAAACACAGAGGTCTAAAATGCATTTGGCCTTGGAGGGACGGAGTTCAGGGCAAGTCGGCCCGAGTGCACACCGAACTTCTGCCAGCCTAGCTATAGGCAAAGGTGCCTTCTTAGAAGACTGATGTGGAACATCTGGGCCAGGTTTGGCAGCCACCGCCCCGAACTGTTTTCGGGGAAAGGATGTGTGAAAACACTCCCACCCGCAGCATAACTGGGAAAAATTCTTTTCAGTCGCCTTGGTTCCTTTGATATCAAGTGGACAGATTTCAGTTCAGTTATTTTAGGATAGTTTTATTCAACTGTCCTGTAAAGGAAAATTGTTTTTTCCGCTTTTCCACGTGTGCTCCCCACGATCACTTAATTGCTTATTCCGAGGCTTTATCTGTAATTGGCATGAAGAGACTCATCCCACAGAATGAAGGGCTGAGGCTGCAGAAATAATGGGCTAAAAATAGACAAAGGGCCCATATCTCTAACCTATCAGATGACCACACGGGTTTGCCAGCTAGAAAAGTTTCACAGGGGACCCCTTCTGCCTCTGGCAAACTCAGCCCAAGCCTCTGATTAGCAAATTCACTCCAGCAAGCAAAGCATTTAGTTTTTCATTCTTTAATTTTTTAAAACCCAGGAAAAAAATATTTTCCTTCCCTGAAGCAAATCCACGTTTTGTTCTTTGGAAAACACAGCACTTTCACTTAAAAATTCCTGACTGTATTGATGCTTTGCTTCATCTGAGAACAAGGGTTTATTTTATTTTATTTTATTTTTTTATTTTTTATTAAAAAATTTTTTTAAATGTTTTATTTATTTCTAGGTGAGAGAGAGAGACAGCGTGAGCAGGGGAGGGTCAGAGAGAGAGGGAGTCACAGACTGAAACAGGCTCCAGGCTCTGAGCTGGCAGTCAGCACAGAGCCCGACGCGGGGCTCAACCACGAACCGCGAGATCATGACCTAAGTGAAAGTCGGATGCTTAACCGACTAAGCCACCCAGGCGCCCCGAGAACAAGGGTTTAAATAAAATGGATTCTTCCTTGTCAATGCATTTTTTTTTTTTTTTTTTTTTTTTTTTAATGCTGAAACTGGTACCTAGTTTTGCTGGGTTGATAGAGACAGGCTTGAGAAATACAAACCTAACTTTTGTTCTAGTCAAGGAACAGCCTTGCACCTCGGGAGACAGAAACAAAAACTGTCTCAAAGCAATTCATTGGCGCCTACCTGGAATCTGCGGCACTGAGGTGGCTGTTAATGACTGTCCATTTACCTGCTGGAGCGCCGTTGACATTTGAAGAGCATAGAGGTGATGGTGTGATCATGTTTGCAAAAGGATGAGAGAAAAGCTGATAAATAATGTATAACCACCTTCATAGCAAAGAACACATTTGTCAGAGTATTTGGAGGCTGCTATTTGCACAGTCAGTTAACAATTCATAAGGGATGATAGGTGGCCTCCAGCATGGTCCCCAGGGAGCCCCTGATACAGTGCAATCCTTTTCCCTGGCGTGGCGGCTGGACTTAGAAGTGACTTGATTCTAGTGAATAGAATGATGCACAAGCGATGATGACTTGAGACTTGGTCATAAGAGGCAATGAGGCCTTTCTCTCTCCCTCTCTCACTCACCATTGTCACCATCACCATCATCATCATCCAGAGGCAATGAGGCCTTTCTCTCTCCCTCTCTCACTCACCATCATCACCATCATCATCATCATCATCACCACCACCACCACCATCATCATCATCATCACCACCACCACCATCATCATCATCATTGTCATCCACTCCGGAGCAAAGCTGTTGCCATGTGTGAGCAGCCCTGTGAAGAAGCCTGCATGACAAGGAACTGAGGCATCTGGCCTACTGCCTTGTGAGTATTTTTGGAAGGGGATCCTCTGGCCTCATTGAGTCTCAGATGTCTGTTTGTCTGTTGTCCCAGCTGCCACCTCCATTCTAGGCTTGGGAGAAACCTTGAGCCAGAACCATCCAGCCAAACTGCTTCCTGATTCTTCACTCACAGGAACTGTGAGATAGATAATAAATGTTCTTTGTTTTAAGATGCTAACTTTTGGGGTAATTTGCAACACAGCAATGGCTCACTAACACCCAGGGGTATTCTGCTTCTTCTAGATTTCTCCCCTTGTTTACTCAGCAAGTTATTTATTGAGAAACTACCACATGCTGGGCACTGCCTAAGCAGAGGTTAATGATCTACTGAACATAAGAAACCTACATTAAGGCGCTCCTGGTTTCTGGGCACTATATACATAGCATACAGAGAAGGATTTTACCCTGGGAAGTTTGTGCTATGGTCGTCAACTTTGGAAATTTAACCAACCACCTATAGTTACTACGATAAATTTGCTCAATAAATATTTGTAGATTGAATGCTTCTATGTAAAGAGTGCCCACTTGCGTACTTTGAAAATGGAGATGACACTATAATTCTCTGTCCCTGCTTTGGAGTGAATGTTTGAGCCGCCCCAATCATATATTGAAATCTAGCTCCCAAGGTGATGGTATTAGGAGGTGGGGCCATGGGAGGTGATTAGGTCATGAAGGTGGAGCCCTCATGAGTGGAATTAGTGTCCTTATAAAAGAGACATCAGTCTCTTACCTTACCTCTTGTGCTGTGTGAGGGCACAGCGAGAATACAGTCATCTATGAACCAGGAAGGGGGCTCTCACCAGACACAGAATCTGCTCGCACCTTGATCTCAGACTTTCCAGCCTCCAGAATGATGAGAAATAAATTCCTGTTATTTATAAACCACCCTGTCTGTAGTATTCTGTTATAGCAGCCTAAATGGATCAAGGCACTCCCTTGCCTCATATATCCCCTCAATCACTAGGTTTCTCTAAATTCTTTCTAAATGTCATTCACATTCTTTCCTTCTTTGCCGTCTCTCTTCCACTGTTTTAAACCAGACCATTTCATCATCAAGATTTCCTTACTTCTTTGGTATCCCTGCATCTAGTCTGTCTTCCACTCACACTCTATGCCCTACACTGCCAAAAGTTATTTTTCTAGTATTCAAATCCTATTCTGTTTTCACCCTACTTAGAATTGAATGATTTATAATTTTCTGAATGTGCTAATCAGGCCTCTGTGTTTCAATACATGCTCTCTCTATAGCCTAGAACATTGGTTTGTCCACTGTTAGTGGAGAACTCTCATTCCCTACTACTGAGTTTCCTTTTCATGTGAAGAGACTTCTATTAGTGTAACACTCTTACTCTCTCCACCCCTGGGGTTGGGGAGGAGTGACTTACCTGATTGGTGAGTTTGAGAAGGACGTATTGAACTGACTCAAGCCAATGTGTCCACTCTTTGGTGATCAGGCTCTTTTGGTTTTAGCAAGGAAAAGTAGGAAGGTGAAATATGCACCACCACAACTTAGCTACTATGTGGCCTATTATAATAAAAGCAAGTCTTACACCAAATCCTACCAAAGGTGTGTTTATCAGCAAGTGGGCACAAAAACAGTCAAGCCCCATGTTCTTGCAAACTTGTGGAAGTAACACTCTCGATCCTTTTTAAAAAAAATTTTTTTAATGTTTATTTATTTTTGAGAGAGAGAGACACACAGAGTGTGAGCAGGGGAGGGTCAGAGAGAGAGGGAGACACAGAATTTGAAGCAGGCTCCAGGCTCTGAGCTGTCAGCACAGAGCCCGACGTGGGGCTTGAACCCACAAACCATGAGATAGTGACCAGAGCTGAAGCTGGCTGCTTAGCCAACTGAGCCACCGAGGTGCCCCGACACTCTTGATCCTTATATGTTCCAACAAGCAACTTACAGGAAAGAGTCACTCTTAAGATGCATACAGCAAAATTCTGATGATGGGACTGGCCAATCCTACAGCTGGTCTCCAGTTGAGTTCGCCATGATGAGGTGAGCATAGAGCTGAGGCTTTAGACCCAGGGCACTGCTCTAACAATATTAGACTGCTCAGCTTGCCAGATTCTCATTTGTGCCAAAGTAGTTGGGCCAGGGGGCGCCTGGGTGGCTTAGTCGGTTAAGCGTCCGACTTTCGCTTGGGTCATGATCTCGCGGTTCGTGGGTTAGAGCCCCGCGTCGGGCTCTGTGCTGACTGCCAGCTCAGAGCCTGGAGCCTGTTTCGGTCTGTGACTCCCTCTCTCTCTGACCCTC